>BEXV01002226.1:0-14899 GCA_003118195.1 Hemicentrotus pulcherrimus | reverse complement strand
TCATTGGTTATAATCCGGGGTTATAATTAGTCAATGGTATAACTCCTCTCTTAATTGGCCGGATGACCCAAGGGTAATTTTATATATCCCGTCTTGTAATTGGTTGGTTTCGTAAGGGTCCTCCTGGTTGGCTGGCAATATCATCGGGTGCCGCGGTATTTAAATGCCATGTGCGGGATTTTGAGGTGAGAGTTTAGTTGATATTATTTGAGAGTTTATTTAATTCTTTTAACATATGTTTAGTACGTGCTAGTTTACTGTCGATATGGCCGCCCAGCCTCTGAGAGAAGCAGCTTATTTAAAATGTTTATACAATAATTACTCTTCATTTGTAACGATATTGGAGCTTCGGCTGACTTATTAGTTAATATAGTGGACTTCAACTGTAAATCCGAGCGTCTGTGGTTTTCATTTACTTTTCGTCTCCAACCCATTAACTTGCCAACCAGATTATTGCAAAGTTGAAACTTTGATTCGATAAGGTTATCTTGATTCAATGCTTGGAAACATTTGAAGTAATGATTATTATAAATAACAAAATGCTTAATGCAGCTTAGCATCTGAAGAGCTCTCGAAACGCTGCTGAGATGTGTGAGATCACAGTATGGACATGATTTGCACAAGCAGACGATGCCCCATGACATCTCACACATTTTCAGTGTCTGTTTTTTTTTCATCTTCTCTTGAGTTCTTTCTATTACTTCACTACCATCAGGCTAAATGTATAATCTATTCCCTCACTCTAAACCCCACGCATGTTTTCATTTTGATGACAAATGCAGTGATACAAAAATAAAGAAATTTGTAGCTTAATTCTACCCCATTTAGCTCAGTGAGTAAAAGATGACCCCCAAAATACAACATCACCAACATGTAGCCCCTATATTTAGTGCTACACAGGAGAAGAACGGTTGGGACTCTAATTCTCTTTCTAGGTACAAGACACCAACAGATATGTTCCCTTAGGCCAAACACAACATGTTTAGCATCCTGCCTTCTTGAGAAATGGGAAGGAGGCACTTTTTTCAAAATGGCCACTCGGTACATTTTACCTGACAGTCAGGCTATTTTTAGCAGTATGTTTTTCATGTTGTTTTTTTAAAGAAAAAAAAAAGGAGGCGGCCCCCCAAAAGGAAGCGAGCAGGGACTCTAAACATGAATATATATTTTTAATGGCCATATAACAACAGCATATCATTAAAATCTATCTATCTACGGTACATGTATGTCCCATAGCTTGGATGCGCCATTGGGGCAACAAAGAAATGAATCTTTAACAGGTTCTCAATAACTTCCTGTCTATAGCTGTTCTAGTTATTTGCTCAAATGACATTCCCATCCACTGCTTGATGTTATCAGTCATTGTCTGCCCCCCTTCCCCTTTCTCTCCCATCGGTTCCACCTTGAGGCAACATAAAAGTTATTAGTAACACCAGCTTCCAGTAAAAGGTGGACAAGATCAAATAAGAAAAACTCAAAACACACCAAGAGGGTCCTTGCACTGTATCCCTAATCAAAGATATTAAAACTCAAAGCTAAATGTATAAGAAAATAAGTTAATGTTGGGACTTATCAACGCACTTCAACATCAGTTTTAAAAGTTCCTTATCAACCAGCATCTCCTCAAAGCGGACAAGAATAGGTATTCATCTTGATAGGTGTGTCAAGTAACATCAGCGTTTCCAAGACTAGGTGTAACATGTGTCAGGACGATTATCCCCTGGACAATCATCCCCCCCCCCCCCATGAGGACAATTACTACATATATCCCTTCTCTATAATGCATGCATCACCATTGCTGCTGCTTTCCATGAAAGTTGTAAGTTTGAGCGAGGTATCCATGTACAGCAAGCAAGCCTTTTATTAAGACAAAGCAGACCGGGAGCCAAACATCTGAAAAAGCGGCATCCGGTCCTTAATTTTTTTAGAGAACCGGGAGCCGTTTTCCAGGACCAGGAGTTGTTTCCAAAATTGATGAAAATATGTATTCTTTTAAATCATTTGTTTACTGTTACCTTTTATTTATTCATTATTCATTTTCATTAGCTTATATCAGTACACTATAGATTAACCCTCTAAGTTGGGGCTTTAATCGGATTGGAAGGGGGAAATACCACAACCCCCCCCCCAAAAAAAAAAACATTAAAATAAAAATATTTAAAAAATCGAAATTTGTCATATTTTAGGCTATCAAATACTAAATAAACATGCAAAGCTGGGATTCACTTTGTCATTTAGAGTTGTTGTAGACCATGTTTATTGATATGAAGTGCCTTTTCATGACTTTGAAATTATTAGTCTAAGAGAAGAAGCAAAACATGCGGGCAGCCATCTTGGATTATAATGACAATCAAAAACAGAACGCGTGTATAATCCAAAGTGGCGGCTCGCATTTTTTTTACCTCTTCTGTTAGCTAATGTCATTAATTTCAAAGTCATGAAAAACACTAAATATCTACAAACACGGTCTACAATAACTCTGAATGACAAACTAATCCCAGCCATGCATTTTTAAAAAAGTATTTGATAGCCCAAAACTTAAAAATTGTCAGCATATTTATTTTTTTCAAATATTAAAATATTTCAATTATTAGTCTAAGAGAAGAAGCAAAACATGCGGGCAGCCATCTTGGATTATAATGACAGTCAAAAACAGAACGCGTGTATAATCCAAAGTGGCGGCTCGCATTTTTTTACCTCTTCTGTTAGCTAATGTCATTAATTTCTAAGTCATGAAAAACACTAAATATCTACAAACACGGTCTACAATAACTCTGAATGACAAACTAATCCCAGCCATGCATTTTTTTTACTTGATAGCCCAAAACTTAAAAATTGTCAGCATATTTATTTTTTTCAAGTATTAAAATATTTGTTTTCTACCGATTTTTTCCCGATCATTTTCATTGATCGGCGATCGGACTTCTTGCACGAAATTGTGATCTATTTCCATCATGATTACCACGATTTTTATACATAGTTTCCAGGAAAAGAGTTGTGAAATCAAAGTTTGGATTGTGATTATTCAGGCCATGTATACTGGATTTTGAGAATCGTTTTTCAAAGTAAGATTTTCACAACGAAGTCAAACTTTTAGACTGAGTGAATGTGTTGCTCGCTCTCTCTTGATCTCCGCTCTGCAGCACGCCGGCTAGCTAGCCGCCCTAACCTTAGCGGTGCGACCATAGGAGTAGGAGATATACGTTAGCTGTCACTCGTAGTCGTGCGCGTGCTGCAATTATTTCGGGACGATTTCAATTAGTATTCTCATCATAAAATGATTTGTTAGGGTTCATTCAGGCCACATATTACTCGTATCAAGTCAGTTTTTGTCACATTGGTGAGCATTTAGTGCTACACATGTGGAAGTTTCTGAAACAGGAAATTTTAATTCTCCCAGACCGGGCGCCAAATATGAAAGATAACCGGCGCCCGGTACTCATTTTCACCGCCTTACCGGGCGCCAAAAGTCAGGGACCGTTGGGTAAAAATCGCCCGGCGCCCGGTTAATAAAAGGCTTGACAGCAAGTCTCGAAAATGTGTGAAAACTAATACATATCTCTGGAATTACAAAACCAAATGAGATGAATGTACCAGAAAGCAGAATATTTTTTTCTTTTAACATGACACTGTACATACCAATTATATTTAACTTGAAGGCGATTCTACTTTCAAAATATATCATAGTATCAAATAATTATGTTTTACTTCAACATGACAACAAAAATAAACATAACTCAAAGGAAACTTAAATTTGGAATAGATTATGGATGAGGGCCTGTTATACATACAAAGACAATTACACAATCATCTGATTAGAAAAATTACAGAAAATGCATAAATAATGAGATATTACAGAATTACAGTTTTACAGAATTACAGCTGATCCACATTGTAACATGTACCAATCTGTGCGCAAGGTATTGCCAAATTCCATTCTTAATTGTCCTAGGGTGATTGTCCGAAGGGCGTTATTATTTTCCTAGGGGTTAATTGTCCAGGGGTACTTTTCCAGGAGGGGGGCAATTGTCCTTAGGGAGTAATTGTCTTATTAGTAGCAGTCATTACAACCTACAACCTGAAAAGTCATATGTACATGTGTATCCATGTCCATATGCTTTAAAACAGGCCTTCTCAACTAGTTTATTAGAAGCGCCAAAACAAAAAAATATAGAGGTTGAAGTGCCAACCTGTATGTTTGGTGATTGTGTTGCGAGGGTGCGCAGCGACCGAGCCGATACCGGGTGGGGTCCAGGGGGCAAAGCTACTTAAGCTAGTGAGTTTTAGGGCTTTTAAAAGGCCAAGATGTAGCATTTTCACCACTTTTTTGTTCCATAAAACATCAATCATAATTTCATATTGATGTGAAATAATTAGTACAATTCCTGGCTAAAATTTTACAATGGAAGTGAATTTACATGTAGTTATTTTGGTGCAATAAACACCGAAAATGTCAAACTCAAGTGAACATCAAACAAACAAAATGGCTTGCCTACATTTTGGGCTCAACTTCGACTGTGACTTTTTGATTTTGCCGATTTTTATAGTTTAAAAACACAGTTTTTAATTTTTTTTTCTTTCTTTAATTTTTTAGTTTTTATTTATTTTTTGGAACAGCCGTGTGCCACTCCGACTGGCCCCAAGCGCCACAAGTGGCGCATGCGCCGCCAGTTGAGAAGGCCTGCTTTAAAACATACCAGTAGATATTTCTAAATTCAAAAGTACTTGAATTTCTTCATATTGGGTTCCCAAACTTCTAGGTGCTGTTGAAAACGCAAGGCCTCTCTTATGAACATTTTACATATTTGTGTTAGCATTATTGAAAATGCATTGCACATAGATCAGGTCACAATCAGATAATGAACAAAACTTGCATATCACTAATCCACGAGCTTCAAAACATGATGTGTTTTTTTTTTTGTATTTATCTATTATTATTATTTTTTTATTTCATTTATTTGTTTATTTATTTATTTATTTATTTATTTATTTATTTTTTTTTTTTTGGGGGGGTGGGGGTTCCCAAACAGGAATATGAAGTCCAGAGTTTGCAATTTACACATTAATGCAGGCAGACAGAACAATGTGCATGTCCTTGCCTTTTGAAACTGTATGCATTTAATTGAGTCTTTTTTTGTGCATGTTAGACATGGAAGAAAAGAATGATGCATACCGGTGTCAGTGTTGTTATTTTGACGAATAAGATTCTTTTTGTTTGTTTCACAATACCAATGAACTAAGAGGGATGAAACTCCAAATCTGGTAGTTGAAATAAAATATGACAAACCGCTCACCTACAAATCTAAAAATATTAAAATGCAAGAGTACATTTATCAAGTACTTTCCCAAGAATGTCATTCTTAGATTATGACAGTGACTGTATTTGACTGTAATACGGAGAGGTAGCAATAAAGAATCTTGAGAGCAGCTTGATGGTAGGTTGGGTGATGAGCCCATTTATTGGTAGATCATCAGCATATATCAGCCGTAAAAGAAAACCCCAAGGTCTCTGAAGATACAAGCCGGAGCAGCTCCCGGCTCTCAAAAGACAACATAGTCCCAGACCACAATAGGACAGCTTCCAGCAAACCTCGCTAGCATGTCATTTCTTTCAAAGGTGTAAAAAGAAACAAGGGCGTTGCACCATGTACAATATATAGTTTGTAGTTTGTAATGTAATTTACATGTGTATGTGTATATGTAACTAGATAAATCTATGTCATTCTATAAATAGTTGAAAAAAATATATGAAATTGCATATGATAGGGACATTATCACAATGTGATATGTGCTATACAAGAACGATTTATTTATATTATTATTTTGTATATACAACATATGAAGAATTCATCTGAATGACTGGGAACATGAATTTGAACTATGATGTGTATAATATCCACCAAGGAGATAGCATAACTTATAAAAGGACATGTCAGACCAAACCAATCAGGATTTTAAAAGAAATAGATTGCTCAAGAAGACAAGCAGAATAACTATTTTGTGATACCATCAATGAATCGCCCCCTCCTCCTCCTCCAAAGAAAGAAGAATGTGGTTATATAAATAAGAAAACCCCTTGAAAAAAACCCAGAAGAAATAACAAATAAAAGAAATTAAAGAACTGATGCTTTCTTAGTTCAATTTACAATATGTTCTAACTCAACCATTATAATACCATTCTCATTAAAAAAAAATAATTCTTTCATTTTTAAAATTTCTTAATACAGATTTCTACACCTNCCTCTTCTCTTACACATTTGTTGAATGAATAATGTGGGAACTGCAATAAACAACCCAGCAGGTTTTCAAGATCTTCAGAAAAATAAACAAGAAATAATTCAGAACAAAAGGGAAAATTCTTTCACTCCCTTTCTTGCCCTTGTTCAATAATTTCCCTGCATAATTGATGTGAACTAATATTTCATTCAACCAAACAAAAGATACACAAAAGAGGGACACTGAGGGGGTGCTTTTGGATAGCAAAATGCAATTTATTATCATAAATGACCAAGAAATCCCATACAATCAGCAACATTCTTTAGGAAGAAAACTTATGAACAAGAAATGCTAGATTAAGAAAGATGGTTAGGTTTTTAAAAGTGAATAGTGAGGATACTATTTGCTGTGCTGTAACCATAATGTAAGTGCAAATGTACACATTATACAAACATTTAAAATATCTCTTTTTCAATTTTTCTCTCTCACACTTGCGCATTGGTTTTGCTTTATTTCATGGTTTGGGTGATTGAAGAAATCAACTATTACTATTCTGAGAGGTTTACTGTATTCTTGCCCATTAATCTACAAGATTTCCAATCTCGGTGTATGAGAGATGTGTAAAGCAAGATATTCTTAGCATAATGTACAGTTTCTCAGCATGACATACACTATGAACATGACGGACAAAGAAAGCAGACAAAATATACAGTTCCTCAGGTAGACAAAGGAACATCACTTCACTGCTATTATGTAAAAAGGTGAATATGCATGTGACACCTGTTCTACACATTTTTACATATAAATAGCAATGAAGTGATGTTCCTTTATCGACCTGAGGAACTGTATATTTTGTCCGCTTTCTTTGTCAGTCATGTTCATAGTGATAGATGCCACCACTTTAGTTTAGTTACGTGATGTACCATGTTTAAATGTATTCAATAAATGCATGCTTTCTTCCCACTGTGTGTGGTGATTAAGTATTTCATTCACCTGCTATTATCTTTTGTACTGTAATTGTCAGTACCTTTACGCTAATTGCATGAATAAGCTGTTGCTCTTCTGGGGTGAGAGTTTGGCGTTTATTAAATAGATATTTTAACTGCTATATTCTAGTATTTAAAAAAAAAAAGAGAATTACACTTGTTCCCCTATTTATACAATTTATACATTCTAAACTATAATTTTCCTTCATTGAAAAAGTTTTTGTTATTGAACTAAAAATCCTTTTCAACTATAGCTTGGTGCATGATACATATATGACATGTACAAGTTAGCCTGGTATGTCACACCATCAATAAAATGGCTGCGCTCATTGTCAATGCTATACCGGTATATACATCATGCCAAGAATATCTTCATTTACATATCTCTTGTATATCTTGGTTAGGAATATTGTATACCAATAGGCAGGAATAAATCTTATCTTTCAGCATACTTACACTTATTTTTGGGGGAGAGGTTTCCTTTAAGTTCTTAAATTAAAGCAAACTTTTCATGAAATTGCAATTAAAACTGGTTCAGAAAAGAACAGGGATATGTTGGCACAAAATGGATCCTCCCTCCTTTTGCTGCGCATTTCTATAACTTGTGATTCTCAGATTCTTAATGCTTAACAGCTTAACTAAATCTTGAGTTAACAGCAATCAAGAATTCCCTTTTTCAGAGAAAGGGACGTTGAAGTTTGATTCATGACACTTCATTTGTTTTTAATCTATCCTTTCGTGCAGCCAAACAAAATCTGTCACCGTCAAAGAAAGCTAGGTTTTGGCCAACATTTTGCTTAATTGCTGTATAAAGAAAAGAAAAAGAGTATTGATAATCAATAAATGTCACTGACTTTTGTGAAGCTTACTTGACTAAACTTTGGTAATTTGTAAATCTTCAAAAATACATATTTCAAAGGAAATTTGGCCTCTCAGATCGAAACTGCATAGAATGATAGTTAAAAACTTCAAAGAATATCAAATTGTGCAAAACTGAATCTTTCTTTCTCAAAGTTTACTCTACTGCCATATTTGCAACATTCTTTTTTCAAACAGATGCTGGGTGTGCAACTGATTGGTAGTTTTAGCCAGCAGATAGATTGCAATAAGCCCCCAAACAATATTGTAATGAAAATGATGATGAAAAGATTAAAACATGAATGAAACCTTCTCTCACTCTCAGACCCTTTGCATTAAAACTTTCATCAAATAAAAACAAGGAAAAACCTTCAAATTATTTTAATCTATGTGGAATAGTTACAGCACATCAAATGAAAGCAGCAATGCCAAAGGTGAAAAACTGGCATGTCCAAACTTTATGATAAAAGGGGGTCTCGTTAAATCTGTGTGTTAGTGTTCCAACAACTTTTGTATCTTATTTGGTAATACATGTACATACATGTACAAGTAATTAAATGTGTAGAAATCATTGTGGGATATTAAAAAAAAATAAGAAAGCAAAGCTCCGTTTTGTTTTACATAGCTTAACTTAAAGATAGTCTGTCTGTATTTTTATTATTGATTCATTATTGCAAAATAAAATCAAGAGAAAAAATACTAAATATAATTTTCTGGAAGAATTGTTCATGACTTTGCATATGTGTCACACAGATCTTTCCCACTTGACCCCCTTTCTAATTCATGTAGTAAACAGTCTTAAGATGTTACCTAACATGAGGAACAAGATGAAAAGCAAGCAAGAGAGAAAGAGAGAGAAAAAGAAAAAAAATCCCAGTCAGATGGACAAAGAAGCACAAAATGCAAACATGGGGTCTATTATTTCTTATATTCTTGAAGGTTTTTTTTGGTAGTACTGCACCTCATTTGTTGTCTGGCATGTCTCATGAGAAGACCTTGCATAATACCCCTAAGCAAGAAAGAAAGACATATTGACCATGGCACAATCAGGTCAATTCAGGTTACAATTAATGAAATACGGGAAGCAAGAAAATGAGATCTAAACCACATTGGGAAATGAAATACATATATATGTACATACATCTACTAATCAACAGAATTCATAAAACTTTTGAATTTTGATACAAATAGAAAGTCTTAGGCATCTACATCAAACATTGTTTTTTAAGTACACCGTAGTATATGTAGGTCAATCTTTCAATATTCTTACTTGGTTTATGCAAAATTTTGAGAAAAAGTATAATTTTACCATTTCCTCATAATCACTAACAAAATGTTAAAAAGTGGATGGTCAACAATGGTATGTTGTTAAAACTACAGATTCTGAATTGTTTCTAAATAAATTAAGATTTCTATTAGTTGTTAGTTCTAGGTATTAATGGATTTATGTAATGAATTTACATAAAAAATATAAAAGTAACATTATTAGATACGCTTGGTAAATTTTATGAAATGTTTAACCTCAATAGGAACCAAATTATCCATGTTTAAAAAAAAAAAATGAAAGAAATAATCTATAAGAATAACAAATAAAAATATTGGTTCTACATCATGTACATGTTTTATGTAGGCAACTAATGATAAAACCCACTCTCTTCTTTAATACAATAATTAAATGAAAACCAAAACATGAAACAACTTATTTCCAAAAGAAAGAAAGACCCCCCAAAAGCTACATATGGAATTGTAGATAATACCAATACCCGGTAATAAAATGGAAAACAAAAAAATTGCAATTTAAACTAAAACTAGGTGCCTGGCATTGACAAGAAAAGTTTAACACATTATATTCAGATCCTACATGTACATGCAAATAATACTGCACTTGCAATAAAACAATACATGAACAAATTTTGCCCTACATGTGCATAATAGCATAACCTCAAGAATGTGTAAATACACCTATTTCTCCCAAATTACTCTTTATATAACCCTTTGTTGAACATGCATCCAGATCAGAGATTTATAAAACAAAGCAAGTTGTTACATCAAGTCATATCAGGCACTCATATCTAGGTAAATTTTTTGATTTGTTTTTCTTTTTCTTTTTCTTCATACATTCCTTCACACATAATTCAATAACATTTGCAACTGTAAAAATGTACTTCAGTTCAATTCAAGAATTTTGTTAATATTCACTTCCCTTCATTTTCTCTTTATTCGAATGGATTCGAGTAATTCAAAAGAGAGTGATACTATATGAAATTCTACTATCAAGCAATATTCACAGAGCCTATTCAGTGAATAGATAATGAACATAGAATACAATATTGCTGATACATTTGACAGCGAATGACAGATACACACATCACGCTTTCAAACATGCCTCACAGGAGAGTGCATGGGGCTATGGGAAAGTCTATTATTATCAAGCTAAATTCCATTCAGATTATGAACTCAGAATACAACCATATCTACAATAACATATGAAAGAACCCATCAAGCTGAAGGGGCTAAGCACTAAACAATCATTCCTATTGCCTATTAAATACATGTATATGTGATAGCATATACATGGAAGTAGATAACTGAGAGTGGAGATATTTACAGGAATCTAACATCATTTGATTGTACAAAAGAAGCCAAGCATGACAGAAAGAGGCTTCTCAGGAAATTTTCCTCTCACATCTCACATGTTCCCATTGCCTATCGAAACATGAAGCTTCAGAATATGTTTACATCTATACATGAGTATTCATGACTGATGCAAGGAATGGGATGTAACACAATTACAGAATGCAGACTAACAAGAAAGAAGCTACAGAAAGCACTTCCTAAGAACATTGCTTAAGCTGGAAAATATACAACCCTACAAAGAAAATGTTTATCAGTCTGTTATGCAAGAATTTGCATACCGGTATACTACTACTACTACTACTACTACTACTACTACTACTACTACTACTACTACTACCACTACTACTACTACTACTACTACTAATAATAATGACACTTCTAATACTACTACTACTTCTACTGCTAATAATAATAATAATAATAACAATGATGATGATGTCAATGTACAAATAGAATTCTTGCTACTAGCCATCATAAAAGTTCTACACTGAATGAAATACAGGTGTATACACAGTGTAGATACATACAGAGAGAGAGTGAGAGAGGAAGAACCTATGAGTGCTATTCAAATGGAAGTGATTCTATCTTTGCTTTAGTGATACTTGCTTTGAGCTTTTTATTCAAAGATACAGGGTTAGGGTTTGGTTTGTGACAGGTTTTCACGTCGTCAAGTTCAATATTTGGGTTAGGAATAGTGATGGGTCAAGAACCAGTGTTTAATTACATTTGTTTGTGGAAGCACGTTTTCTTTTCAAATTTTTTTCTACAGCTCTTTTCAAACTGTGTGCACTATCTAAATTGAACATTATCATCATTGTTACTTCTGTATAGCGATCCTTGCTGGAGAAATGGGCTACTTTCGTATAAACCATATTTAATGCATATATCTTGGTAAAATGTCTAGATACAATTATTTCATTCACCTATTACACATAATTGTTTTTCAACATGCAGATTACAACTTGCATATATTACATAACATTAGGAAAATAGCCTATGGTATGAGTATACTATAATAGGTCTGAAATATTCATGAAATTCACAAACACATTACACTCAAATGGTTCTAGGACAATTACCCATTGGACAATCATCCTCCTGGGCAATTACCAGCGCCTTATTGGCAATTTTCTGGGGGTGATTGCCTTGATATGCATACAAAAGATATGTGGACTTACCGATGGGCCTGTATCATCAGCTGCTTGCACAGTATCATTTTTGTCACTCAGAGGGATATCATTAGTGCGACCTTTTAGAAACATATACAAAGAGAGAAGACAAAAAAGACCACTAGTAGAATTAAGAATTTAGGATGGAACAACAATGCAATTTTCCATTTTCCAGCCTTAAACCACTTGCCCTATTTTGACCCTGATTGCACCACACACACGAACCCCTCCTTAATTTTGTTGTAATGTTGTTGTTGCTTTTATATTAATGTATTTAATTGCTTTTTAACAGGTTCTGTTAAGTTACTGGTATCATTTTCATTTCTGAAATTTCAGGATTTTATCTAAATAGAAAAATTAAAAGAACAGAGAACAGTACAATTCTTTCATTTAGGGGCTGACATGAAATCTTGTCATGTGACTTTGTACTAGCACAACTGATTTCTGTAAAACTGATGATTTTTTAAAATCAAGATTTAAAACTAGATGAACCTTCGACCGCCTGAGCAGACGAAAATGATGCCTCCACCTTGGAGCAATTTTACAAACCAAAACAGAAGCAAGTTTTTTTTGCATACATAATGAGCCCTGTGACCTTTGATCTTGTGATCCCAAAATCTAATCAGTTCATTGGCTCTGCAAGATACATACATGAGCCAAGTTTGGCAGGAATCCATCATTGGGATCTTGAGATAATGCGATCAAGAGCTATTTTTGCATACGTAATGAGCCCTGTGACCTTTGACCTTGGGTCTCATGATCCCAAAATCCAATAAGTTCATTGGCTCTGCAAGATACATACTGTACATGAGCCAAGTTTGGCAGGAATCCATCAATTGGTTTTTAGCTCATCCGGCCCGAATGGGCCCGATGAGCTTATGCCGTGGCGAGGCGTCCGTCCGTCCGTCCGTCCTTCGTCTGTCGTCCGTCCAACATTTCAAAATGCTTCTTCTTCGCCATTTCTTACCCGATTTTTATTCCGTTTGCTTTATATGGTAGCACTAGGTGGGGGATTCGAAACTTCTACACAGACTTTTGAAACTCATTAAATATGCTAATTTATGCGCATTTCTCAAAAATCACAAAAAATGATTCTCCTTCCTCATTTATTGACCAATTTTGATTTTTTTTTGTTCCATCTGAAAGACTTTTATGAGGTTCATTGAACTTCTACACAGAATTATGAAATTTTGTCTACAAAATTAATTATGCTAAGTTATGTGATATTTATTCAAAAATCACAAAAATTGCTTCTTCTTCGTCATTTATTGTCCGATTTTGATTTGTTTTTCCCATCTGAAAGACTTTCACAAGGTACATAGAACTTCTACATAGAATTTTAAAATTATGTCTAGAAAATAATTAATGCTAATTATGCAAATTTATGCAAATTTATTAAAACTCATTATCTTCATGTCACTGTCTCCTTCCAAAACCACATTTGCAAAACCAGATTTGCAATAGGCACTTCATCATCTGTACATGCATGTAACCAATACATGTACATTTCATGAATTGCAATGTACATGTATACTCTGATCAAAGTACAAATTGCGTGAATTTCTTTGCTGGATGCCGGATGAGCGCCACATCATTGATGTGCTAGTTTAAGATAACGCGATCACGAGAACGGATGTACGGACGGACAACCCGAAAACATAATGCCTCTGTCTACTTTGTAGCGGAGGCATAAAAATGTAGCAATTGCAAAAACGCAGAGATGTATTTATCAAAAGGGGGAGGATGGCCTTTTAATCCTAACGCCTACCCATCAGAGCGGCACAACTAGGATATGCCCCCACCGCCCCAATGGCATATCTAAAGTACACACAAATTGTATGTGCACCCCCTTTTTAATTCAAAATGGCCCTCAAAAAACTTGATTGCCTGTAGTTTTCATATTTTTATGATGAATGAAATAAAGATCAATTACACCCTGACTTTGCCCCTATTATACACATACACACATACACAAACCACCACCACAACCACATCTGTTCTTACCTTCACTGTCTGTTGAACATCGGACTACTTCAAAGATAACCCACATGACAAACATGAACACACAGAACCCGATGAGAACCCAGAAAGTGTAGCCCTGAAGGTTAGGCAGTATGTTTACTCCCGCGATAGGCACCAGGGCTAGACCAATCGTCACAACTGGGAAAGGGATAAAGACAAAGGAAGACATTGCAGGTTAATGCAGGGGCAATTTGGTTAACATACCAACCAATCCAATATTGTCACAACCGAGTTGAATGACAGACATTGATATTGCAGGTTAATGCAGGGGCAATTTGGTTAACATACCTACCAATCCAATATTGTCACAACCGAGTTGAATGACAGACATTGCAGGTTACTGCAGTGGCTATTTGGTTTAAATACCTGTCAATACAATATTGTCTCAAATTAAAAATTCCTGGGATTGGCACCTGGGATGGTCATGACTGAGAACGGGATGGAGACAAAGACATTGCATGTTATTGCAGGAAGGCTACAAATCTACTAGGTTTAGGTACCTGCCAACCCAATATTTTCATGTAAAAGCAACTTTCACACAAGGTAATGTAACATTTTATTGCTCATGACATTATTGAAAGTTTATGTGCACTTCTTACAGATACAATGTCTTTTCAATTCAAGGTTTATTAAAAACATGTGTCGCAGCCCAATGGCTGAATTGGTCATGTGTACAATTAAAACACTCATTGCATATTGCAAACATAAAATACAGTCACAATTGATTTGTCAATATTAAAATTATATACAGTCAATACATGGTCCAGCAAGTTCCATGATAATTCACAATAAAACTGGTATCATAACTGATCACGGTAGTCAACGCATTACAACAAACTTGACAAATCAACTGGAGCTCTCTGACAGGCGACCTGACATGGAGTTGCACTCATCTGTCAACTGTTCATTAGGCTTGGGAGCGAGAGCCGAGTACCCGACTCCAACCGACTCTGAAATCCAGAACCGAGGAGTCGACTCCAATCTCTGGAGAGTCGATTACTCGAGCACGTC
>BEXV01002225.1:40546-55674 GCA_003118195.1 Hemicentrotus pulcherrimus | reverse complement strand
ATAAACAAGGGCATGTATGCTGGGATTGCGATTTGATGTAGGGAACCTACCATAATTGATTGAGGTTGTTGATGCTCTGGCTGCCCCTATCCTACAGTAGCATGTACATTACATGAATGTGTTAATTACAGCTTTTTATAAAATGGCTTTCTATAATGGCTGTATGTTTTTGTCAGGATACATGTATAGTAAGCAATGGGAAATGGAACCATAGCTGAAAATGCCTCACAATACCGGTACATACACAAGATATTATTTCTGTTCCTCAGAGGCAGAATAAGGGTTCAACCTCATGTTCTTTAGAAATTTACATGACTTATTTTTATACTAGACAATCGCATCACGTGCATATTGTTTGCAAGCACACTGTATTGTATTTGTAGTTTTTCTGTATAATACAAACTCAGTGTAACTATATGAACTAGAAAAAAAGTGTATTGTATGCTATCATCGATGGTAGAAGTATTTCCTAGTCCAAATAGCAACTCATATGCTCTGGTAGGCATTGCCTTGGCAGGAAGGTGATACAGTGAATGAATTCTGTGAAAGCATTGTTGACCCAAAGACCTTCTCCATTTGTTATTCAGCTTTACACAGTAGATCATTGCAGGGTTATAAATAACTCTTGAAGTATTGTGTAAACTCCTTAAAAGGAATGCCTGACTTTCAATGGTCATTCAGTGAAATTTATAGACAAGATATTTATAGTTGGAAATGGGGGCATTAAAGCTATTTTCCTGATGAAAGGGACTTTCGGGGGCTCTTTGGGGCATTTCGGGGACTAATTTGCCCCGAGCCCCCGTGTATTTTTTCCCCTGGAAGGAATTAAACTGAAAAAGGGGACGTGTTTAGGATGTAATGGATGGAATAGGAACAGTTGAAGTGAGAAAAGGAAGGGGGAGGGTTTTGATCCAGAAGTACTGAAAGTGAAACTCAAATTAAGAATTAAATGTGAAGTACTACCATGGATACATTATTACCAGAAAAATTTCAGTGCAAGTGTTTGATGTAGTATTGTAGTTAAAGTCATATAAAGTTGAGAAAGACAAAGGAAATGTAGTCTTCCCTATTTATATACTTCCCATACTTGAGAACATCAAAAATAAAAAAGATAGATAACCAGATTTAACCGGATCCATGTACTGTAGTTGAAATACGACCAGAAAGAACAAAGTGAATGCTAAGGAGAGAAAGTAGAAGTACATGAGTTTTTTCCTTGAAGAAGTTCCATATCTGTGGATCCAATAAATTTCACAGACAATGCGAACTTTGGTGAATTATAGGAAGAATAACTCCAGTACAATAGGTTGCGATAAACAATGAAAATATAGGTCTGAATTTTGACCTGGCTCTATTGCTGCTCAAGAGCATGTCATATCTTCATAGTTATTAAAGTCCCGGAAGAAACAGAGTAAATCAAGTTTGGTATGACTTTATAAAGACAGTAGTGTAGACAGTGGGGGTACAGCAGGGACGGGCACTAGAAGTGAGGTGATTATTTGCAAAATAAAAGATCCATAGATTTTTGGGGTAGGGTTCTGTTTAGGCCTGAGTCATGTCGGGATTTTCATAAACCGGGTCCCGACGGCCTTGCACCGATCGGGACCCGGTGTCCCGAAATCAGCTCGCAGGATTTTTCAATTGTCTGTATAAAAATCGCATAATTTATCATCGGTATGTCCCTTAAAAGTGACCTTTTTTAATTTTGTTGGAGGGATCTTATCTTCTTTTTTATGTTGATTTCCTCCTCTGCATTATCTCTCTTTCTTTCTCTCTCTTTCTTTCTCTCTCTCTTTCTCTACCTTCATCCCTCTCTCCTTCTCTTTTTCTCTTCACCATCCAATGAGGAGGGGGGGGGGGCATATCCCCAAACGCCCATGTAGTCTCATTAGCCTGTAAGCACAGACACTAGTCCAACACCTCAAGATAACTATTGGTTTAAACCTCACCAGTAGTCCAAACCACCAATTTACTATGGCAACTACAATGACAACATTGCCTCATATTTCAGTATTTTGAAAAATGTACAAAAAACAGAAGAAATTGATAGTAAGAAGATTTTTTTTTTTTTTGGTCATGCCTTATTGCCTTAAACCCATATTAAATTGATGCTTTTAGAAAGTGGTGTAAGTTAAAAGTTTTTAAACCACTTCTTTTGAGGGAAGTGGTGGGAGGGAGGGGCTGTGTGTCTTGAATGAGTCTGACACAGGGCCGGGTCTACATTTATATTAAAGCAGGTGTAGTCTTTAACACTGATTGGTCAGACCCTGAAAATATGGTTTTGTCCCCGCAAACCGGAGTCACATGCCCAACATGCATGTACTGTTGAACCCGTATTGCTCACTCCAGATAATTCAGGCCTTAGTTTTTTTCATCAGTTATCAATATGTATCAAGACAGGCCACCCACATGTGTTTGAGTTTGGAGTATTGCCAGGGCAAAGTTTACCATGAAGTGTTCCAATGAACTTGTTTGAGAGCACAGAGGGAGTATGACTCTCCGATCTTGTAGATCAAAATCCCAAATAATCTGAAGTTTGGGGAAGAATACGTTACAAAATAAGATGCTGTCTTTTATACAGAACAGATGTATAGACAACGGCATGGATTATGTGAAAAATATAAAATGTCAACAAACTACATGTAAGTTTGGGAACTGGGTTTGGTATGTATGCTGAAGAGAATATGAAGTTAGTGTCAAGTGGACAAGAACATGAACTTGTGTTTTTGATAAGGTGCTTATAAAATCGATTTGTGACAAATAACAAGAAACACTTTTTATTACCCTAATATTTATTGGATTAAATGTTTTAAATATATATTTATTTGATTATTTGTTATCTAACTCTCTCTCCCTCTCGTTTCTCTTTCCCTCTCCTTTTCCCCTCTCTGTTTACAGGATAACTCATTCTCAAGTGTACAGAAGACAGTCAACGACATTGCAGCCAAAGCAAGACGGCTAGCGTACGACCCAACCTACATGTCACCATTTGCAATGCATGCAAGAGAAAACGGGATGGAGTTTACAGGTATATATTAGAGCAATATATTCATTTTTTGAATAGCAAATATAATCAACTATTAAAGAGCCAGAGAGGAATTAATGCTACATAAAAGGGTGTCTCTTGTAAGCTCACTAATGAGGGACAGTTAATGTCACAAGATGAATGAGATCTGGAACACTTTTTTACGGTGGAGCTTAGCAGGTCTGAGAAAACTATTTACAAAAATATTTAAGAATTAGTGAAATATATTTAGATGTTTGAATAATTATATATGAGTTGTATGCAGCCCTGCACATCAACTGGAATCAACTTATGTTTGGATGTCACCCGAACTTTAAGGTGATGTAGTAAACCAGATGATAAAGGTGTCAGGAAAGAAGTTTTCTTAATCAATACTTCTCTCGGGGAAATATCAAAATGTTTAAAAAAATGTTGGTACAGTATTATTCACATTTTTACCTGAAATCTAGAAGTATTTTTTACACTTGAGTTACAAATTAAAAGATTGGTATACTTATTAGGACAATGGTGCAAATTTGTCTTATTTGGTAAGTTTGAAACATTTGTTATATCTTAATTTCTATTATTTGCTCCACAGGTGGCAAGCCAGATGACATCACCGTCCTGATGTCAACGGTTGGCTACGACAGCGACGATGACACATAATACTGACTACCCTCCGTCCCCGGGAGGGAGGGGCGGTTCCCCAGTAGACTCTATAAACAGACTGCCAGGTTCATTGATACCTCAGTATGCAGTCCTGAAACAATGTATCATGTGAATAGAATATATATATTATGGAGACTTTGATAGCTAGATGAGGAAAGAGAGGCGAAGCAAGATGGTGTTGGATCAAAGGGCAGATGAAGGAGCAAAGAGAGAGAGAGAGGAAGTGACCGTTGTTTGTGTAGCTTTTGCTTAAAGATGTACTGTAGTCCCCACCCTCGGTGTAGGGTCAAAGGCAGGGCTGATGTATCAACGAAAGGGGAGGTAACCGTCATTCATGCCGCATTTCGGGTTGAAATCTACGCTCCTGCCCATCTGCGACCATGGTCGAGTGTCAGAGGGTGCTTGCAAAGGAGCTGATGTAGAGGAAGTGACCTTCGTTCGTGAACTCTCCCACTCATCTCCGGCCGTGGCCAGGGGTCAGAGGTCGCTTGCAACAATGATGATGTATAGAAAGTTACTGTCTTTATGTATACATTCATTCTACTCAACTCTTCCACCCATCCTTGTCCGTGGTCGAGTGTCAAAGGGCGGCTGACAGAGGAAATAACCGTAATTCACATAGTTTTCGCATTGAAATGTACACTCCCACTAAACCACACCCACGATTGAGGGTCAAAGGTTGTTTACAACAAAGAAGAGATAGAGAAAGCAACTGTCGTTCATGTAGCAATCCTACATGTAAATGAATTACCCCGCCCACTCTTAGTTCTACACCTACGTGCTAGCGACGATTTCCTGCAAAACGTGCCCAGTTACATCATTCGTTAGACCGGCAAGAGATCCGTAGTGTCTTTCTACCGCCAACCAGGATCAGCTGTGTCCTTTTAAGAGGTTTATCCTGGTTGGTTAAGAGGACAATCAAATGGATATTATGAAATGCGTAGAAGCATAATTATAAGGTACCCGAAGATAAGTCTGTATTGAAGACGTTTAAAGATACCGAAATAACTTTGCAGAAGGAAAGAACATTGTATCGGTCAGCAGAAGTCCCTTTTGGGATGTCTAGATGAACCATGTAGCCAGGTCATTGGGACCAAGTAAATTATTTTTGTGTGAATGTGGAGACCACCTCATATGAGGGCTTAGGAAACAATGAAATTTAAAGAAATGGGACCTATAAAATAAACGATTGTTACCATGAAATCATCTCACACTCCAATCCAAAAGTTTTGTAGAGCCCCAATATCTAGGTAGTTTGCCTCGACTAAAGGCACTGATTAGACTGCAAAGATACCATGAATGCTGTTAAGATAGCATGGCATTGTCGAGCTCTGAGCAAAGCAAATCAATAAATTGAATTTGTTTAAACCTGGCAATCCTGTTACATGTATTTCTAAATTATATTTGTGGTATAAATTTTACAAGTCATGCTAGTCATGTTTCTATGTTACCGTTTGATATATATATAAATTATGGTATTTTTTAATTCTCAGATTAACAGATAAATGCTAATTTATGGTATTTATCATATCAATCACCTACAGCAATAGTTTAATGACTGAATTTCTGTGCATTGGATGTTTTTTTAAATGTTTTATTGGGATTTTTTCTCTAACGTTAGGCTTTTTTTCTACATCCGATACTATTTTCCTGTCATTGAAATGTGCTAACATACCACTATGCTTCTTTAATTGATATTTGCGGTACATATTTACGTCCTTTTTTTTTGTCTGTCACGCCGATACATGATGCATTTTTGGGGGGCATATGATGATATACATGTATATATATTTTTTGACACTTTTTGGCCAGTCCAGATAATCCATTTATTGTTTGATGAATAATTCATGCAAAACAACATTTAACCTGTTCTCTTGCATTGTATGTCTGATGATAAGCTGTGGGACAACTCTTTGTACCCCAAGAGTCCCAATTCCATGTTCATTTGTGGGAAAGTACCCCTCTAGTAAAAGAACATGCATGTTTTATATTTATGGTTTTACACTGAAAGAACATCATTATCATGCAACTCTTTCACCAGTTTTTATCACCAGCACTGTACATTTAAGACTGGATTCTGAGGGATGTGTTGTTTTCAAGTGAACATATTGTGTATCATATTGCAATATGTATATTTTGAATCTGTGTGTGATTTCTATTGTGTCTGTATATGGTTTTCTTTCAGAGTTTGTTAGCCTTTCCCACAGAAATTGATTATTAAAGAACAGTTTGGTTGGCTGGTTTTTTATTGAGGTTTCTTGATCTTGTGCATTGTGTTAATGAGGATCTTGGTATCAAGTCTAAATGTTATAATGGAGCAAAGATATTTTTAGAAAGGTTGCTAGAGCAGAGACTTTGCAAGGGCAGTCTCATCCCATTTTAAATGTTGAGCATCATAAGACAACAACTACTACATCTACTACATCACATCTGTTCACTGCATATTTAACCCTTTACCGGCTGTGTTTGACCAATATATATGACAAACACGGGAGTGCCACGATAAACGTTTGTCACACTTAGGTGTAAAGTATACTCCATTCCATGTGTCGACATAGGTATTCGATCCATGGTAATAACAGAGTTAATGCCACACAACATGTAATAGTCAATAGATGGCTCTGTTGAAAGGTAGGGAAAAAAAATTCTTTTATTTGCTGGTCATTTTCAATTAATGTCACTGTCATGTAGATTGAAAAAGTGGTTTCTTTTGCTGTGTGTTGGATTGTAAGATTTCTTCAGCTTGAGTCGGAATGCAGGCTTCATGTTTTACCCAGAGAATGAAATGGCTACGTTAGACGTCATCAGCATTATACAGATTCAGTGGAGTGTGTATGATGATATTCATCGTACACACACTGTACATTTAACATATTAAAGAATTGTGTCTGTATGGACTATGGAAAAACGTTTCAAATATGGTTTTCTTGATTTAAAAAAATATTATTAATATATTAAGAATGAATTTTACATAATAAGGACAAGACAGAAACCCTAGGCTTAACTTTCCATTGTTAACATTTGAATTTACAATAATTACTACATTTACAGACCTGTCAACCAGTACGATTTAGTCGTATTTCTTACGATTTTTAGAAGTTAATACGACAGTACAATTTTCCACAAAAAAAAGAAAGAAAAAAAGATCTGTCCTGTAAGGTATACTACAAGCATCTCACATCGGTGATTTGGGGATGTTCATCGAACACAACAGTTATGACGAAATCATGCATATTCAACCAATCATCGTTAAAAAAAAAAAATCCTGTATGTAGGAACTGTAAGAGGCATTGATCCATGTTTTTTTTTAAATACAACTTTTGTCAGTAAAATACATCTTTTGGGATTAAAGAATAGTTGTTGAACTACAGAGGTTGGCAGGTCTGCATTTATTTGACCAGATTCAGTCATGCTTCGCGATGTGATATTTGTGTAAAGTCAGAAATGGGTTATTCTTTTTTATATTTAATATGATGTATTGCAATATTTATTTGGTGCTGGGTGAAAATAAATATAAAAGTAGTATGATACACAAGGAATTGATGGAGAAAAAGATAAATACATGTATCAATAGTGTGTAATATGCTACCCATTTTCTATACAAAAATTATAAATGAGCTTAGGCTAGAACTGGGCCCTGTCTCATCAATAAATGTTATTTGATTCAGATTGATTGTAAACTTGCTATCAATATCAATTGCAATGTTCTTAAAGACTGGACTCAGTTTGCAGGAGAAAATTGTATTCAAGGTTCAAAGATATTGAGAGTTCCTTCCTAAAATAGGTTTTATTAGGAAATTATCAAGCAGGTTTCCTGCTATGAATAAATGTATGTTGAAATTAACACCTGTTCCATGTTAACATGTTCTCTACTTTAATATTGACTTGTGGATTGTAAGCTTACATTAATTGCTCCAGTTTAATATTGAATTTTCTGCCAACCAATCAGGAACCATGTTTCAACAGGACACAGCTGAAACCTTGTTTCTGATTGGTTGTTCTAAGAGAATATGATTTGCTATGTATGTAAGGGACCTAATATGTCATTTGTACTCTGTACAGGCTCTACTGTGTGTACAATAAACTTAACTTATACATGCTTGTTAGGAGAGATTTAGACCGGTTTTGTGTGTTTTTTGCTTTGAAAGTGGGCATGAAAAGAGACCTCTCCTGACTACGTGTTTTATGATTATTAAAAAAAAAATCTTGTCAGCGTATATTACGTTGACAGATTATGAAAGAATGTCTATTGTTTTATTGCCAATAAAAAGAGAGATTTTTCACATTATGACTGTATTTCCTTGGTATTCATTTTGTTCATTGAACTGTAAATTACATGAAAGGGACAATAACAAGAGAAATTACATTATACCGATACTTGAAATGTGAATTAACACACCATGAAAAATGGCTGGAAGCAGAAAAGTCAGAGAATTATTGGTGTCAGTTTGAGACAAAAAGGACAGAGAATTAAGAAATATATCAATCTTTTGGAGTTGTGATCACTAGTATTAAAGAGGAATCTCCTATTGTCAGTTGGGGCATGATGTGTGATGTCATACATGTCCAAGGACTTCCCCATTTTGTTCTTTGCATTCAATTCTCAAAATTCATATTCTGTTTTTCAGATGGAACTTCCCTTTTTCATGATGTATGGATGTCGGAGAACATATTTCAAATACATTCCATTCAAAACTTGTCTATTGCACCATCGAAAAATGAGAATGTGGGCGAATCTGTGAAATGTGTCCCATACAAATAATTTGCATTATTTATACGCTACTTTACAAAAATTATAGCTGCACAATTTCAATAGTGATTGCCTACAGGGACAAAATAAAAACATATCCCATGGGTTCTCTATACCTCGCTACATGACCACATTGCAAATAGCACTGCATAGTAATCTTTGATTTTAAGAATTTGAAATCCCCCCTGCCCCCAACAACAACTTAATAAAAACAAACAAAAAATAGCCAATTTCATTTGCTTCCTGTACTTATTCTGCTTCCACTCGATAACTATTTGATGCATGATTTATTTTCCTTCAATTTTCTTGAATTATGAGCTCAATCACATGGCTTCTGTGAAGAAATAAGGGCAAAAATTCACTAATTATTGATGTGAAGCCAGTCCCAACTTAAGCCTTGCTCAGATATGATGAGTATTAACCATGTTGTTTTTTGAAATAAATTAAAAGTTTAATGCACTTCACATTTCTGTATCTTATAACAGAGCTCAGTAAGTTTGCGCAGGACCTTTGTTGCCCGCAGTTACCATTCATTCACACGTAACAAGAACATGGCCGTTACCGCGTCATATCTGAACGAGCTCTTACGGTAAAATAAACGCTTGAAGGTCCATCTTCAATATGTTTAAAGAATACATTTTTAATATTCAAATATCTCACTATTTCATCACAAGATATGTAGACACTCTATAACAACAGAGTGAATCAAACTCCAATATATGTCTCTCAGAGAGACTATAAGCAACAACTTATCTAATACAGGATCTTAAAAATCAACTTGAACACTTTTTTACCCTTCTTTTTTGGGGGGGAATATATTGTGCAATTGGGAAGAATAGCCCGCTCAGGTATCAATAGATAAATGTTGATAGCTGGTCACAATAGCAGTCCCCGAGTAAGGAGAGTCCAAAATAGGCCAATCAAATTGCTTTGCTTCTGCTCAGATCACGTTATCAGTTGTTAATGGTTTTCAAAATCATTTATAAATACTCTGAACGATATATACACCTTTGGGCCAAATACGAATATCGCCAAACAAAAATTGTATTGTACCAATGAGTCAAGGTCACTTCTTGATGGATATATTCCTTTAAAAAATGTATTCAATTGATATACATGTAGGTTTGATTAATTCGAATCGACTGCAACTGCAATTCATATCAATACAAATTATGTACATGTACATACAAGATAAGATTGTATTTGACTTGCAATCGATTTGGATCAATCGCGGATATTTACAAGACAGGGTCAAGACAAGACAGGTCTATTTGCATCCCATGCTGAAAGAGACTAATTGAACCCATTTCAAAATTCATTCTTCACTATCACAAAGTAAGGGCTTCCACAGCTCATAAACAATTATTGACAAATTATATTGTCTTGTTCTGAAAGAGAAAATTGCCTGCTCTCCTAAATTAGAGTCCCTTAGGATCTATCGTCCTGCATGATTTTTTTATCAGACTTCAAAGTTTCAACAATAATCCTGATTGCTTTCAAACAGTTTGAATAATATGTTACATATTTACCTCTTCACTATCGCAAATAGATTTCATGTGGAGACAGCTAGAGATGCGTTACAGAAAGAAAAAAAAGATAATTCTTTCAAATAAATTAACAGTAAACTCCCTGAGGATAAAACTATGTTTCTAAAACAACAGAAAATCATCATGTCATATTTAAGATCCTCTACTAGTACTGCAACATATTCGACCCCTGTAGTGATGTTCCGTGACAAACCTTCCCCTAGCATAGGGACAACATGACAGATGACAAATCTTAAATCAGTGTTCATCTGTCTGCCATAGTTCTGTGATACAGACCGTCCCCTGGGGTGGGGATAACAAAGACAGTAGCCATGTTGGGTTGGGCCAACAGTAGATCCCAAATCACCATTCTTCACCACTTTCCTCTGCTAGTTCTATGACTGCCCCTACCCCAGGGTGGGGATAACATGACAAACCCTCCTCTCCCCCTGAGGCAGGTCTGACAGTAGAACCCAAATCATCAGTCTTCATCACTATCCTCTGCCAATACTGTCACTGCCCCTCCCCTATGAGGCTGGGAAGGAGGCGGCCTACTCCTCTGGGTACCACTCTGCGACTGTGACTGCGATGCACCAAAGAACATTGATTTGAACTGCCATCAAAAAAGATAATGGAGAAATATTCAGTATTGAGAAAGAGCAACAAAAACTAGAGGCAAATATGACATGTCTTAAGCCCCTCTAAAAGTGTTTGGAGCTCCAAAAATATGATGGCAAAATTTCACTTCAGTATCATAATGTGAAAGGGGATGTCATTTAAGTCACATTTCTGCAAGGATTTTCAAAATAAATGTGTTTGAAGTCGGATATTAATGAAAGAACACAAAATTTTGGTTTTCTGAGTACGACAAAAAACCCTAATGGTAATCTGTTGCGTTATGCCTATGGAACAAACATTTCTGAGAAACAGTACTTCACTTGATTTCTTCAAAAAACATCTGAGAACATACCTCTACAATTTATCTTAATTTATTCAGATTATTAAAGGAACAGCACCTTGTATCCTCAAGAAAAGGCGCTACCCAAATCAAATAATTATCATTTCATTATTAAATTTCATCAAAACATTATTAACAGTGAACATACCTTCTTGCTGGGTGGAGTGGCTGGGATGAAATTGAATCCATCGTCGTCATCATCATCCTCATCGTCGATCTTTCCACCATCATTCCCATCCCCTCCTCCTTCATCCCTGATCAGCGATGGCCCATCGACGTCCCCCATGCTCCCCCTGCTGTCCTCATCATCCATGAAGTTAGCCAGCAGGGTCCTGTTAGGACTGACATGCCCCTCCCCCTCTTCCACCTCCTCCTCTGCGGGCTGTGGTGGTGGATGGAGACGGTCATCATGGGGAATCTGCTGATCGGTGACGGTCTTCTGGAACCTGCGGCTGAGGGCAGAGTTGAAGGGGATGACTGGGCTAGCTGTGAAGGCTGCATCGTCGTCGGCGTTGGAGGTGGTCGGTGCTGCTGGGTCGAGTCTGGATTACGTGGAGGGCCCTGCGGCTGTACAAGTGAATATTTATTTATTTATTTAAAAATATTTATTTGGTAAAATATAAATAACAATGAAAAAGACAAAACATAAAATATTCAAATGGATATTAAATAATATAGCATTTTATAAAATAACCAGCAACTAGAGACATGGAATTTGAATCAATGTCAGGCAATCAGCTATAGTGCATTCCAACAGACTGCTACAAAGCAATGACCCTGCAGCCTGATGCTCTGGGATCTTTCTGACAATCATATCTTGCTCAAGATGGCAAGGGCATTTAAAGATCAAAATGAATAGTAACTTAAACATACCATTCTTAACAATAAGACTAATTATAGAGATTCTATAAAATGTGGACTTTGTGAATGGGGGGAGGGTGGGGAGGGGGAGAGGGGAGGGGTTCATTGCAAATGTCTCCTTATTATAACCTGTTGTGCAAAGATGCAAAGTATCAAACAAAAGTAAACTCACTGAACCCTAAACCCATCCTGATTATGAAATAATGAATAACAATTTTCTCTGCAGATGTTCAAGTTATGGATCTAATTTGTTGGAAGGGGAAGGGCTGCATGAAAAAGGCCTACATGCAAAACAGAGGAGACATCTCAAAATATTTCTTGTTCATCAATGTGATGAATATCCTTCGAATTGGTAGGGCATACAGAGCTCTGTGCCCCCATCTTCATACAAAGTTGCCATATCTCTCATGTGCAGATTTGTAGTTGATATTAATCTTAAATAAAAATTTGCAAATAAAACACTGGTCAATCACATTTCTAGGAAGGACAGGGCATTGGTCTGCAAAATGGAAACAACAAAATATCCTGATTTGTATTAGGAACGTGTCCCATTCAATAGATTACCAACCTGTATGATTTCCTTGGTTCATTGTCCTTTCATTCCTATTCAACAAGTCAGCCATCAGATCATCTGGGAATTCATCTTCATACTCATCTCTGGGGTGACAACAAAAAAAGTTTTTTTGGGGGGTAAAATAGTTGGTTGTCAAAAATAAACAGACTTTATAATCTTTTATAACTTATTTGTTTGATTTGCTAAGTTATTACCATTGTTTTATGTTCTCTCCTTTTCACATTGAACTTTTGTGCAACTTACCAAGATTTGTTATTACTGATATTGTCTACTTGAATATTATAGTCTTTTCCATCAGGCCTAAAAAAAGAAGATGTTGTATTGTCCATTGTGACCGACCCCAAAATCTTGAAATCTACGGTCGCCTTTTAAAAAAAAAATTTTAATACGTTTTTTAAACTGAAAAATATAAGCCCAAAGAGGGAGTTTAAAAATATTTAAAAAGTTATAAAAACCATGTTTTGGCACCTAAAGGGCAATACAACATCTTTTTTGGGGGGTTAAATCATCCATCTCCATCACCATAATCATCATCATCATCATTTCCATCACCACCATCATCATCATCATCATCATCATCATCATCATCTCCATCACCATCATCATTATCATTATCATCTCCATCACCACCATCATCATCATCATCATCATTATTAACATCATCATCANAAGAAGAAAAAACTAGAAAAAATATTAAAAATTCCATGAATTCCAAACTCTTAAAAGGTAGAAAACAAAAACAAAACTTTTATATTCTGTTTATTCCTTCATGTTTGTGTAAAAAAAAAAAAAATGTCATACCAGTAGTGTAACAAGAAAAGAAGTGCTTTATGAATGACCTAGCATTAAAAAAAATGATGAGAAGTGGTATGAACCCTTAGGTCAAATGTTTGTAGTCCCATATGCACATATATGTGAGCAGTTTTCTTTCTTCTTCACAGTCTATGATTTTCAGCAAGTACTAGGTCTGTCATTAGTTACATAATCCAAAAACTTCCACAACTTTTCACATCACACAATTATTCCTATGCTGAATATCATCAAACTATCCAAATAAATGCTAGTCAGTTTCTTCTGCTATATAATATCATAAACAATATATAGAATTGGATTTTTAAACTATGACAAACCTTTTCCTCGGATTGCTCTTATTCTTCTGTCTTGGATTCGCACTGACCGATGCAGCCTGGCTCGCTCTGGCCTGCTGGGAGGCACCTGTCAGCTGACTACTGGACACTTCGGTCAAGGTGGCCAGAACGAAGGTAGCTTCCAACGTCTGCTCGGACTCCACACTGAATACAATGGGTCTGGTCAAGAGGATGAAAAAGAGAGAGAGAGAGGAAAATAGTATTAGTAAGCAGACATCTTGGAGCTGGAATCTTTAGTTAGATGAACATTCATTTTAAATCTCTGAAAAAAAATCATCATAGCTCATTTTCAAAGCGTGCTGCTTTCAACTTCTCTAAATGCAGGATTGTCAAAGGTAAATATACATGTAGATGTTTCATGTTTCATTTCTGTTTCATACAAGTAGAATAAATTTATTTAACAATCATTAAACAAATCCTTCTAGATAAATTTAAGTGGGTACATTCAAAATCAGTATTTTTCTATAATTCCACAAAAGTTTAATAAATGTTTTGCATCACTTTGCAGCCACGATCTGCAAGTGCGTGGCTCAAAGTTAGGGGTTGCCACAATGCCATCGACATTTTAATGTGCTGATGAGTAAGTGATGAGTACCCCAAAGTCTGAAGCACATTTTAGATAAAGCATGTTTGGAGACGAAGGACATTTCCGATGAAAGATATTGAAGGATGACTTACTTCCAGTGGATACAGACTAGATTGTCAGACCCACAATTTAATGACAAAAACTGGCATTGTTCAGCACAATGCATATTATATTTTAGACTTACTTTCCTGGTGTTTCAAAGTGAATAGAGACCGGAAGGCCAGCTGCATCAGAGAATGATAGGATCGCCTGGGAAAAATGTGATGGAGAAAAAGAGACTTAAAAAAAAAAAAAATTGAATGAGAACTTAAACTTGACATAGCTGGTGATATCATGCAGCATTATCCAGTATGATAAAAGCCCAAAACAGTCCCAACATCACTCAGACAATGAATACTATTACTATACATACAAGCCTCTATTCGTAGAGAACAAAATCATGAATTTGATCATGTTCAATATTGTTAACATATTGCTTTTCCTCCGTGCAATAAGTCACTTCACCCGATGGAGAATCAGCTTGCAATATTGTTACAATATTGCAAGCTGAGCATGATTTCCTAAGCTGAGCACAATTATAATAGTGTGCATTTAATGTGACACTGTTAGTGCGAAAAAGGGGGAGGGGAAAAGATGATAAATCAGTATGCAGAGGGGGGAAACAAAAGCAAAGTTGCTTTTAAGGGTTAATCCCCGAAACAATCATATCACATCGTAAACATAGTAAAAGAAAGGGTTAAAACAGTTAACCCTACTGCTTGAGAGTGAATGAAAATTCGTTCATAAAAGATACCCTGTACTGATCTCAGATGACTATTGCATTAGATAATAGAAGTTAAGTACTAACCCTGAGATCTCTGAGTGAGAACGTGACTTCTGTATCCACTCCAATCATATACTCTGTGAACTCATCAGGGACAAGACGCAATTCAGAGTGTACCACCTTGGTTGGATCTGCACAGGATCAAATCAAAATCAACTTATAGTTGGACTTTAACATTATGGAGAGCCATTTGTAGCTTTAAAATAAAATATATTAAAAAGCAAATATT
>BEXV01002225.1:15646-36108 GCA_003118195.1 Hemicentrotus pulcherrimus | reverse complement strand
AGGAGAGTCACAACCCTTGCACGTTAAGAACCCATTGCACTATTCGTATAAGAGTAGGGGGAAACCCCGGTGTAATGGTCCACCTGCATACCCCAACCAGGCCGAATATACGGCATCTGCAAGAATCTTCAGTATTGAAGGAGGCAGATTATCTTGAAGAAGAAGAAGAAGGACACATGTATCAAACTTCAGATGAACAAAGAGCTCAGCCCACAGACTTCTGAATTCAAAAGCCTGCCAAGTTTTGGGGTTTGCATCAATTATGAATGATTACTTACGCCTGTGTCCAATGGTTCCATGTAAAGATCCTCCCCAACTTTGGAGAGACAGTGAATGGCTCGTCCAAAAACTGATCAGAAATAACAAATATGTGGAAACTCATAACTCAAAGGGACAAATGAAATAATTTGGGAACTTGATTCTTGAATGTAAATAAATAAATAAAATGATAGTGCAAGATCTGCATAGATTCTAGATCTAATTAGAATCTAGAGTCTAATATCAGTTTGGGAAAATGGATGAAACATAGATCTAGAATCATAACTTTTGAGATGGATTATTATAAGTTTACAGTCAACTCATTACATTGCAACTTGCAAGGCAATCAAATTTATTGCACAATCACACTTTTGCAGCACACAACAAAAATCATTAATTGCCATGGGGTTGGCTCATTTCAACTTTCACTTCACTTCACTTTTTTTCAGTTTGTTTGACAAATTGAAAACGAAGACCGCCCCTTGTCCACTTGTTGCCGCATTGCCTTCCTTTATTTCTTTAAATATGCAATGCAAGCCTCCTTTTCTGACATTAATAACACTCATACATATTGTACAAAGATCAAGGCAGGTTTCAAGATTGAAAACCCAATCGCTGATCTCTTCTCACTTCTGCACAAAAGTATTAAACATGACACAAAATCATATGACTCGGACTGCATTTTTACACTAAACTTTCCCATTCTGACATTACCGTGCATATTTTCTCTTAAACGAGATCATTTCATCTTTTGTTCTAAAAGTGACATCCATATAAATGAGATAATGAATCAAATAGCACGATTTTAATTACCTTTGACATTGTTCCCTGGGATAATACACTTCATTTTTACAGGATTGGGATCTTTTCACATTCAGCGCCTTGGTATATTTATGGTTACGGCTGTGTAGTGATATGTGATTGGTCAATAGTTCACCGCTACTGAGTAATTGTCCAATCAAGCGAGCTCTACTTAACTTTACAGTACGGGGCGTCAACAGAGGTCAAGTTCTTTTTCCGGCAGTCATCTCGTGATCATCTAGAAAATATGGTAATTGTCACTTTCTGCTATGATATTTTAATCTGTGGTTGAAATAATGTTGTGAATTATATATTAATCGTTCATCTAATTGTGTCATCTGTTATTTTCTCCGTAGAATGGATAAAATATGGGTCATTTTCTGTACTTGTCGAGAGTTGAAACAGTCCCACTGCATTACTCTTGTGTCCTGTTCAGATGTGAGATTAGTTGCAGACTGAGGGAATTAATGTGAAGTTGAACTTGAAGGTTGCAAAAAGAGGGAGAGGACGAATAATAAGGAGAAGGAGAAGACAAGGAAGGGAGGAGGAAAAATCAAAAATATTGAGGAGATGATATAAGAGAAGAGAGAGAGAAGGAGGATAGAGATTGGAAGGGGCAAATGAGGACAATGAAAAAAGAAACGTGAAACAAGTTAGAAAAAGAGAAAAAGGTAGATCTGGAACTTCAAGTTGAAGATTAGCCTAGGTCTAGGACTCTAGGAGAAGGGAGAAAGAAGAAGCTAGGGATGAATAAGGGAAGGGCTGGGATAGACAAGATGTTAGTTGAAAGATCTAGACTTAGGAAGAAAGAATTACAAAAATGAACAGAACTTGAGAAAGAAGACTCCGAAGAGTAAGAAAGAATTATTAGAATTAGAAAGAAAAGGAAAGAAGATTACAAAAAGAAGGCAGAGGAAAAAAGGAGTGTGAATGAAATAACAGCAAAGGAAGAGATAGACAAAGAGGGGAAGAAGAGGAAGAGGTACGTATAGGAAGAAGCAAATTAATGAAAATCAGAGTTTAGAGAAAGAAGATGAAGGAGGGGAAAGAAGGAGAAGACGAAGATGGAGGAGAGCCGAGGAGAAAAAGAAAATGGGAGAAAATCAAAAAAAATTATTAATATTAAGCAGGCAACATGCCTGCACAAATTATTATAAATCTTCCTCCTTGGCATCGGTTTGATTTTCAATACGTTGGAAAAGTTAGTAAAAAATCAGTATTTAAAAAAATGATTTAAATAAGGACAAGAAATTCGTCAACATTTTGAAATTGTTATGATCGACCACAAATTATCAACTCTGTATGCAAGCTAATGACAAAATGTGCATTTGTTGAGTACCTTAAAGTAAATTGGTATCTTTCTTCTTCAAATATATTTGATTGCTTTATATAATTTAGCAGTTTGATGGATTGTTGTTCCTTTTAGAGTAGGAGAACAACACTGAATGGCACGTCCTTCAAATTGTACCGACTAATTGATGTGGTTTAGAATTAAACAATGTTCATTGATTGTGTTAAACAAATAGAAGTACTTCTGAAGTTCTGATAACGATGGTTTGTATTAATTTTAGCATTATATGCCTTTGCACCCTCAGGCATCTTTGATATGTGAATAAGCTACTTATTGACTTTCTAGCATAAGGACAACAAAGTTTTATAATGTGATTACTATTCTGCATGTAGCTTAGCAAGGTTTTATTAATATAGGCCAAGAACTAACATTGTCTTCTTGAAGATATTGAATGGTGATGCTGCAGCTATATCTGCTGGCAATGAGTTCCTTCCTGAATTTAGCCAATACCACCAAGCACTCATTCATTCTCTCAAAACTGACAAAATGATTGGTATTTTTATTATTTTATTTTCCTAGTTGGTTCTAGTGCTTGGAGATCTCCACGTTCCCCATCGGCAGAGTGGCCTTCCTGCCAAGTTCAAGAAGCTCCTGGTCCCGGGGAAGATCCAGCACATTCTATGTACAGGAAACCTCTGTACCAAGGAGTCTCATGACTACCTCAAGACTCTGGCCAGTGATGTCCACATTGTCAGGGGAGACTTTGATGAGGTAGGCAATAAGATTTAATTATTCATTAAAATAGACATTTGAATGATTTTAACAATTGTTTAATTTATTGCACATCACATACGTTGCTCCATCTTAAAGATAGTCAAACAACAAGCAAGAAAGAAATGCAAGCTGAATAAGCCAGTTCATGGTTGCAGTCTGAGCATGATCAGATAAAGGTTGTTTCAGAACAAATTTTGAAATGTACATGGAAATGAAATACTGAATACGTGCTCATGAAAGTTATGTAATCATTATTCATTAATGCACAAGCAGCTCACTCCATGATACATATGTGGAAGTATTCTTTGAAAAGGGGAAACAAAGGCTATTTATATAGCACCTCCATCGCTGTAGGAGTGATTATTTCAAAATGTACAAAGTGGGACCTCTTCATGTTTTGAAGATCTGTGGATATTTGAGGTCGTTGCAGTAATGTGCTATTAACCGTGAACTGGTCTATTATACCACAAAACAAAATAATTGAACTAAGGGATAAGCCATCATATAAGATGTTCTATACCCTTTAGTAACGATATATGTCTTTATAACTATGCTGGTCATAATTAAAATTGTTACAATAGTATCTTTATACAATTAGCTTAAAGGTACAAAAATATAGAACATGGCCACATAAGACAGGAAAAGGACAATTAAACAAAGTAAGATGCCTCATATAGCAACTGGCAGACAACAGTAATTCAACAGGCCTTGCTTAGGTTTCCAATCTCCTGGGCTAATTTGCCCTAGCCCCCGTGTATTTTTTTCACTGCAGTTCCGAGTGGGTATCTGTCAGTTGATTTATTTATGATTGTTCTGAGGTTATGATGATTATTAAGCAATTATGCAAGAGATGAAACACTGGAAAATGATCATGTACAACTAAATATTTCTATGACATATTCATTTGTTTGCATTGTCAGACGGTTTCTTATCCCGAGCAGAAGGTAGTGACCGTCGGCCAGTTCCGAGTGGGTATCTGCCATGGTCACCAGGTCATACCCTGGGGCGACGTGGAGAGCCTGTCCATGGTCCAGCGCCAGCTCGACGTAGACATCCTCATCTCCGGCCACACCCACAAATTTGAGGCTTACGAACACGAAGGCAAATTCTACATCAATCCTGGTTCAGCCACAGGGGCTTATAGTGCTCTAGACGCGTAAGTAGTATTGTACATTTGTGGTTGTTGTTGTTGTTGTCCATATACGTGTATTAAAGTGGAAAGTGGGAAACAAGATTTGGGCTCTGTTTCATAAAAATTGTTATTAATAACAAATGCTAAACTTCTATGGCATTTTTGCTCTCGGCCAACCATATGCCATGGTTTCAGAAGCGTATAACAGTTATTGGAACTTGTTATTGATGACTAGTTTTATGAAACAGGGCCCTGGTAAAAATAGTTTGAAGTCACCTGTCTATGAGGGATCAAAACCACTGAGCTGATGTAGTTGGTGCAGTGCCAAACTGAAACTAAATTACATGGCACATCAAGATTGCTGACCAAGAATGATGAAAAACTGAAGTGTATTTGCCATATGTGCACTTCTGTTACTTTGTTATTGTTGAAATGTAAAGTGTAAAGTGTGCTTCAAAAATCATGAGCACTTTATACAAATCGTTAACCACTATCAGAAATGCTTTTTAAAGACATAACATGACACATGATCTAAAAATTATCTTCTTTAGTCGTGGGACGTCTTTCAAATTTGCTTGACACTGCAATCTTTATGTTCAATTTTTGGGGTTATTTTTTTGTTGTTCGTTTGTTTGTATTTAAAAAAAAAAAATCTACCAGAGCTCTTTCAAGGTTTTCCATTTTCCAGTGCTAAATCACTCACTTAGTCCCACCTTCCTCTCTAACCATCTTTCAGGAACACCGTCCCATCGTTCGTACTGATGGACATCCAGGCATCGACGGTCGTCACGTACGTCTACCAGCTCATGGGAGACGACGTCAAAGTGGAAAGGATAGAATACAAGAAGAACTGAAATATTGCTTAGAAAGAAAGATGCATTCCAAAGATGTAACATTGCTCCTCGTCACCCCCAGTCATCTCGGATGAATGTCAAGAAATTCCTCCTTATCCAAGATGTTCTCCATTAACCAAGGAAGTGATTATCGTCTGAGATGCATACAAGGAAAATGTGCAGGTTTTTTTTTCCCCATGTAAGACATACAGCCTGCAATTTGTTTTGACTCGACAAAAGCTTACCCTTTTTTATACTAGAGCATAAAAAGAAATACAAATTGTCAATTATTTTACCAATATTTCATTGAGAAAAGCAGACCATTATTGTAATGTAGTTGATGTCTATTTTATACTGGTGGTTCTTTACACCTACGTGTAGAATGCGCTTGATTATTTATGCTTACTTTGATATACTGACAAGTTCTGCTCACTGGTAAACAATACAATACAACAGTGGTCTGTTAGTGTATACTCAAATGGACGAGTTTGAGGGGGTGCACTTGAGTCCGGTCTTGGGACCACAGTTTGGTCTTTTGGTCTATTTTGATCATACTGTATCTGCAACTATACCCAGAATGTATGCAGGAGAGAAAAATTTAAAGAAGGAGGGTAAAAATGTATAAGTGAGACCAAAGCAACACAGTAAGATCATAATGCTTAATTACCCTCTGTTACTATAAATTATCATAAATAAATGAAGGTCAAATCATAATTTCTTTTATATGACACAAAATGGCAATGTATTTTTTATGTCATTGTCATATAAAGTGGAAATAACATGGAAAGGAATGTGTTATTTCATATTTGTTTGGGGATGGTTCTTTTGATAAACTTATTACATGAGACAGCAATATTCAGTTGCTCGACTGAGGACTACATTGTTTCATTGTTCATATGACGATGGGGTACAATTGAGATATACTATGTGCATGCAATACCCTAAGCATATATATCGTGTGTTCAGAGCCAGAAAGGTGATAACTATGTGTAAAGTATATGAATTAACGCCCTTCTCGCTTCAAGCAGACAATACGTTTCCTTGATACTACAGTCTACAATAAAATTAAAATTCATGCAGCTTTCAGGTTGAATTCATCAATTTTAAGAAATTTGAATATTTCTCCATCATAAACAACCTCCATTTGATTTACAAGAATATTTCATCATGGTTTTTATTTAGAATATGGAAACTCAACTCAAAGGGCTTTGTTTTGGATCAAGAATAAAGCTGTTTCATGCTTAATATATCATGGATGAGGAATTTTAGTTTGCCTAATGTTTATTTGTATGAGGTGATGATCGAGCATAAAAGTAACTTTTATATCTATCGTGATATACCTTTGTTTAGAAAATGAATTATATTTGTTTCTATTGTATATATATAACATGTCTATAGCTATTAAATGCTAGTATGTATATCTTTAATAAAAAAGATATTGACTTCAATATTAGGTGACTTGAATGGAAAAAGTTAATAGCAATGTAAATGTTTACTGATTTTTGTGAACTGTAAATTATATTTAGTTTGGGGGTTAATTAATGGAAACGTAACCAAGACACTTTAATCCCATACTAGGGTAACAAATGAATCTAGATAAGCTACTGCTAAATGCACAGAGATTATTAATGAATATTGATAAGTCAGAATTAAAAGAGCTGAGTATACGTTTCCAGTTCATCATGACTGAGCCGTGGACCAGTGGTGGTGTCCCTGCCTGGCCAGCGGAAGATGGCAGGTTCAATATGTTTTGTTCAGAGACCTTTTCTGGCTTGCTTTTAATTGCAAAATTAATGAGAGATCTTTATTTAATGGGTCGTTTTTGGAATGTGTCGTCTCTTAGGTTTTACCCAATCAATGGTAGAATATTATTCCTTGCCATGGTAGGACTGATTTTAAATGTAAAACCACCATTGCATAATTTAACATTAAGATTTAAGATTTGGATAAAGCATGCTGATATTAGGGATTCACACGAAGACAATAGGTCTATGCTACGATTGACGTCTTTTTAATGCACTGCCTTGAATGGACGTCACACGTATCAGTCCACGCAAATCTAAAAGTCCCTTTTGTCGTACTTGTACCTTCCTATGTTTAAATTCAACATACTACTGAACAGGATGAAGGTTTGTCATTTATCTATAGGGAATAACGACAAATGATTTTATGCTTCGGATTATGAATTAATAAACTATGTACAGACATTATATTTGTAGTTTACTTCTCTTTTGAGATCAGGTTCGGACTTTATTGTATGTACCACTCACTCATGCTATGGGTATTTCAATCTCTGATATGATTTTTCTCTTGCAAACTCATGCTCACTCTCTCTCTCTCTCCCATCTGCAATCCCTCTCCTCTCCCCTCTGGCTTTAATTATCTTTCATTGTTAGTGCCTTTGTTTCATTCACTCGTGCTCTCTCTCACACCCATCCACCAACCTGTTCCTCTCCCTCCTCCCTGTATCTGTATCTCTCTCCTATCTCTTTCTCTCCCATCATCTTAATCTTGTATTTGCCTGATGCTTATGTCATCTCTGTCTCCCCCCCCTTCCCCTCTCTCTCTCTCTGTCTTTCTCTCCCTTTCTCTCTTTTCTTGCCTGCTCATTTCCTTTTCTTTCCTTCCCTCCATTAAATCCTTCCCTTTTGCCAAATCATATTTGAAATGTATCACAATTCCATAAACTTCAAGTACTACAAGAACTGAAAAATGAAACACAGTCGATCAACACTAATAGAAGTATTTCATTTAATTTGAAAAATTGATGTATCATATACACCCTCTATCATCCATTCAAAATAGTTTCTTTCTCTATATACATACTCTTTGGAAAGCTGAAATTCAAGAATACTGTTGGGAAGTTCTGCCTATATCAATATTTACAACATTCAAAAGAAGGGTAAAAAAGGTATACAATAACATAAGAAAATTCTTTAGTAAAACTATTTGTAAAATAAAGTTGGCACTGCACAGAACGAAAACAAGTTACAGAATTGCCTATGCAGCAGATTTTTAAATCCTGTTTTCAATAGTTAGAGATCAATTCAAGACCGATGCGGAGTGAGCTACCTTGATGCATTTCTTAGTAAGAACTAGCAATTGAATTTGCTACCTGAACAAATTTAATGTGCTTTGGCTAAGGAATACAGCATGATATGCACCATATGTTATGAACACTCAAACATGATTAAAATAGAATTGGGCAATTAAGAGTTGTGTGAACACATATTCTATATCACCTTATACAAATAAATCAAATTTTATTCACACTTGATTTACACAAAAATATAAAACTAGGCACTTAAATCTATTTCCAAAATGAATCATAAATTTCTGCCAAAGGCACATAATAACCTTTACATATTTCACAGCAACACACGGTTCAGGATGCATTACATAAAATTAAAAATTAGACAATTGATTTCTTTTTCATGTGGTCTATAAAAATCAGGATTATTTCAACACTATGAAATAACTAATATTAGAACTGCAAAACTGAAGGAAACGGAAGCAATTAACCTAGCATTTTCACAATTCACTAGTGTACTGTGGTGTATGTGTTTCATACATGTACATGTACATGTAGTAGCATTTTGTTTTCATCCAATAAATTACAAAATTCTACATATCTCATAAATTCCCAGCTGAATTCAAGTTATATTTCTATGTACCGGTATCCCATTACGCTGTTACAAAAAAAGACAGGAATTTGTATAGTTCATAGACATATTTGTAGTGTCTGTGCCTATTACGGTAAGCCAAAGACTATGTGTACTAATGTAAAATCTGACTAATTGGCATATGTGGCATAATTCTGTAACCAAGTTCGATACAAACACTTATGAATGAATCTGTACATGTATTAAAGGGATAGTTGAGTTCTGTTTTCAGACTGCAAATGCCTATAAAGTGCATGGCTATTGCTCTTATTCTTATCTATGACATTTCTAGTGCCCTTTTTAGAACCTAAAATGCTATGAAGATAATTTTAGACCCCAAAATTTGAGAAACTTAGCCAATACGAGCATACTAATTCAGCTCCACTTAAAAAAAAACATGGTGACAGTTAATTAATTGATTATTTTTTTTTAAAACAACAATACATGGACCGGCTGGTTGTGCGTAATATAAGCAACAAGAAAGTGCCAACAAAAAAAGCTAACATCGGCATTGGCTGAAATACGACGTAAAAGGCATTATTTTGTTTTTTTCAACATTTTTTTCAAATTTTTCAAAATATCTAAAATTGGTATTTGTGGTGGTTCACAAGTATTAGAAATCGCTATATTTCAGCCGTATCTGAACCGATTTTGTCATTTAAATATTATATTTTTTTCAAATTCGACACTCAGTTTTACATTATCTCACAAAAAATTATTTTGTGTAGCGCCCTCTGAAACAGAACTCAACCTTCCCTTTAAACTTACATTAAGATAAATATTTGTGCTAAAGAAAATCAAAAATTTTAAATCTTATTTTGAATGTACATTAGGCACTTCTTACTCTAAAAACATTGTATTTGGCATAGAAGAAGTGACTTGCATAAAACAGGACTGGACAAATTGTGAAAGTGCAGCTGAAATTTTTGGAAGACTACTTATACTATAAACTTTCAGAAACTTAATACCTGTAATAATAATAAAATATTCAGTTCTCATATAGCGCAAATCACATTAGAATGTCCCTAGATGCTTTTGAAGAGCTTTGGAATTTGTCACCCTAGCTTTAGCTCAGGCAGCCGTTATCAGTGCACAGTGCATTTCAAGGAATAATCCTACCAGTTACCCATTTACTTCACCTAGGTCAGCACAAGGCCATCAATAAGATGCAATAAAGTTCTGGCCTTGAAGATACCTCAGTCACACTGCGAACCAACTCCTCACCGATTCTCTGCCTTTCTCTGTCTGCTGTGTTGTCGGTCTGGCCTTGGTCTCGTTAGTGGGACTGGAGTATGACTGCAACTTCACATGCTGCACCATCTTGAAAGTTCAATTCATGAAGCTGCGTACAGTACAGATTGTAAGGTTGTCCTCTATTTGCCTTGGTTGAAACCAAGAAGTATGGCACTTCAGCATTGAACAAGGAGTGACAGTGGTGGTGGTAGTTATTTTACCTGACTGCTATTAAAGAAAGCATAAAATGCTTCTATCTTTGGGTGATTTCCATCATGATCGCTCCGAAATATGCCTTGCAGCCTTGCAGGATCCAGCAGTATGGTACTCAAAATGCCCAAGAATAAAATAAGATAATCCTATAGAACTATAAATTCTCAAAGGAAACCATCACATTTGTTGTGCTAGACATACAGTGTAGCATGGAACCACTTGAAGCATTCTTTACTGCCAAGAATGCAAACAATAAAGTTTATCATGTTTTGTGTGCTTCCTGAAGTCTAAGTAGTGATATAGACTCTGGTTCTCCATATTTCTATTCCACACTGTCCTTGTGCTTCCTAACATGTATTCTTTTGAAGACTGTGCTGTAGAACAGACTAAGTTTCTACATACGGCTATTCCACACTGTCCTTGCGTTTTCTAGGGAGTGTTCTCTTAAGGTCCGTGCTGTAGACCAGACTCAGTTTCTCCATTGAATCACTCAAGTTCTTCTTGGAGCCTTTCTCTGATAATACAAACAAAATACAAAGTATGTTTGGTCACTCTACGTTAATGCTCGTCACAAGATAATTCTAAATTAATATTTAAGGTTACAATCACATCTAGTTATGACTGAAAATAAGTTGGCAGAGAATAAAACAACTCTGAACCTAGCATTTACGACTAAAAATAAATTATATCTGACAAGGATACTAGTAACAAAAAGTATAAAAGCAGAGTATTAACCAAAGAAACTGAGCTGGACATTCCTACTCGCATTCTTATCTTAAAGATAAAGGGCATATCTATAGTTGTTCAGGAGACAATAATTTGCTCGAGGGTAGGAAAATGGAAAGAAATTGATGCGATAAAAAAAGAATATAAAATGAAAGATGACCCCTTACCTTTTGACTTTTGACCTCTGTAATAACCTGTGTTGACCCTCCTTGTCTCCTCGACCTCTTCCTGTGCACGAGGTCTCCGCTGGAATTGCTTTGGCCGGACAGGGAGTTTGGGCGGAGATCTCCATACAGTGGTGTCAGCCGCGTACTGCTGCTTTCTGGTACCCATCAAGTACTTATAGTATCTATCACACTCTTCCTTTGTGTGAAAACCTGCATAGAAATAATGGATGAGACATATGAAATATATGTACATTGATGCACAGCATATTCATTGTAAGTATTACAAATTACTTGTCAGTATACAATACTGATAGCTTTGCTCTTTTTATATGTTTCATTGTTTCTTTTATTGTGTCTTTAGGGGAATTATAATTGTTGGGTGTTGTATAGCGATCAAGAACTTTAAAGCAGGGGCAGCTCCCCACTCCTTTCACGGTTAAAGATCTCACAGACCAGTTTTCGGTATGCATAAAGATACTTGTTGTGTAAATTGTTTTACCAAAGAAAAAGATTAGATTAATTGAAATGTTTTAATAATATTAGAGATTACAAGTACCCTGTAATAAAACCTGTAATTGGCTTACATTTATAAAACAATGTCAGCATTAAGCACTCGAAGCCCCCCCCCCCTTTTTTTTTTAAGTTAAATAATATGTGTTATTTTCTTTATATACCAAGAATTTAAGAGTTGAACAATGCATAGAGACAAAGAATGCCTTGGTTTTCGTGTACAGTAGTTTATTGCCATTTCCAATCACATGAAACAAAGCAATTTAAGTGACAATCTTTCCTAATCTTTGTGGTAGGCATAGAAGTGATTAACATTCAAGAGACCTAGAGGATACATACCAGTTTCTACTTGATGATTCAGAATCTGTTTATATCTCCTCTGCTGAAGCTGTTTTAGGTTACCCACGCTGTACACGCTCGCCGTATGCCACAGATACTCTCTCTGACCGGGGTCCAGGTCCGGGTGGTTCAGCTTCGGACTGTCGTCAAATGCCGTGGGAAGACTGAGAGGGCGCCGCAGCGGCTTGCGGTAGACCGAGTAGGGTCGGTGGTACTCGTAGTAGCCGGGGGCATCGCGGGAGACTTGGCTGGTGATGCGGTGGGTGTAGGCCCGGTCTAGCGAGGAGGATTCAGATGAGACATCTGATATGTTGTCTGCTGAATTCCCTGTAAGACAAGGAGAAGGGAGGGATAGATCATTGTTAATCCTATTAATCTTGAGATTTCTTGGGATAGAGTGACTGGAGTCCATAGAAAATGTGTTTTATACCACATCAAATTGCATCCAATAGTGTAATTCTCCAATATTTTCAACCAGAATTAAGAAGAAATCACCTCATCGTGCATTTACCAAAAATAAACAGCAGACCCTAAAATGAAAGTCTAAAAATCTTTCAACACTATTACTTGGTAATACTTGCAGTTGGTCAAACATCTGTACATCAGGTTTGTTATAACATCAGCCTAAATAGTCTAAATATATATTTTTTTAATTGTATACACTCTACCCAAAATAAAATGCCCCAGATAGGTATTTAGCTAATAATAAATTCAGTCTGCACTCACATTCTTTGACCATAAATCTTTCTACAAAGTTATAACTCCATGATCATTCATAACTCCATATCAAAAGCTTATAATACACAAGTAGGCCCATACAGCATAGCATAACCCTACAGGTACTCCTAAAATATCCTCTTGAACTCAATGGCCCGAATTCACAAAGCAAGGTTTGAGCTCAGACCAAGGTTTGAGGTCAAACCTCCTTTTGTTTCGCCAAACCTCCTTTTGTTTTTTACAAACCAGGTTTGTAAATAACAAAGGGAGGTTTGGCGAAACAAAAGGAGGTTTGACCTCAAACCTTGGTCTGAGCTTTATGAATTCGGGCCATAAGGTTACTTCATGGGTCTGTATAGTAGACAGGTTCATTGGGGAATATCATAGTCCCAATCTCTTTATCAAGAGGTTTAAGTAAGTCACAAAGCACAGCTTAAAAGTGAACAATGCAAGTCTCATCCCCTTAAAACCCATTAGCACTACTATTATCCTGCATGACTAAACAATCCTGCTCTAGTTGTGTATAGATCTACATTTTGTCATTGAACACATGTTTCAAAAGGAGTTTTGGGCCGTCTCTATGTACATGTACCAGCTATCTTGTTCTTCCTTTCTTTCTTTTTAAAAGATATCCTTGAATAGTCACACCAGACAAAGGATCAGACTCTTTAGCATTTACAGGAACACAAAGTACTGTGTGAGTGTCTGTATATAGTTTACCTTGTTGATGTCTTGGTTTAGAAGGCTTAGCTGGCTTTCTTGGTCTTTGAAGACGTGAAGGAGCTGTCTGGGTTCGGAAATGATTTGGCTGAAAATGAAAAGAAAAGATTTTAAGGTGCTGTAAGATAAGATCAGAGAAATGTGATGTTTGATAACGATTTTCAAAAGAACGTAAATGAATATTTCATTGAAGTTTTTACGCTGTACTGTCCAAGGAATTCAACTCTTGGGCTGCCAAGTGGATTTTTGAATAAATAACATTTGAATTCATATCTGTTCAGGTATCTGTTTCTTGTAAAAAAAAAAAGTAAAGCTTGAGACATTGGTGGAGAACATTAGAGTGATTTCATCAAAAAATCTGAAAAAACATATAATATGGTTTCTATATTTGGAAGTCTGGACATGGATACAATTTTTAAATAACTAAATAAATAAATATCTTAGGAATTTGAGATACTGGTGGAGAACCTGAAAGTAATTTCACCACAGAATCTGAATGTATTTATGACAAATAAATAAATATTCTGGTGACTTACTGCAGTCTTGGGCCTGCTCCGTAGCTTATATTCTGTGGAAGAGACAGACTCTGCCGTGACACTGCCGCCCTCTGCATCACTCTCCACCTGAAGATCACATTGACTGCTGGTGTTCTGACGGCTGACCGCTTGGGGTTGGTCTTGGGACGTAGGGCTAGAATAAAAGAAGGAAATGATTACTTGAAAATGTGTTGATGGGATCATGACCTGTCACTGCTGTCCCACAAGCTTATCTGATTTTCTTCTTTTAATGCATCTACAGTGTATACTGAATATCATTCAATGCCCCCCCCCCCCAACAACAACAAAGAAGGGGATATAAAGAAAGGGGGGAATCGTGGGGGCAGAATCCCTAAAAACAGATACCAATTACATTTACAATGACACCTCTCTACAACTGTACATGTAGGCTATGATGACAAGAGAGCACATCACACAGCAATATTTCAGTATATATTCTAAAGGGGAATCCAACCTCAATAGTAAACTACTCTATAAAAAGAAAGCAGAAAAATTAGACAAGTAAACTGGTGAAAGTTTGGATGGAATCGGACAAATATGACAAAAGTTAAGAATTTTTATAAGTTGTAATCACTATACGTCTGGGTTCTTCAAATTGCCTGAATCGGCAGTGTCAATGTGACAAAGAGGTGGAAAACTTTCCCCATTTGTTCCAACACAAAAAATTAGTTTAGAAATGATATAAATCTTTTAAAATGTATATGACTCAGGATGGTCTTTTTGTTGTTGAGAGAACCTTTGACAATAAATGCTACCCACAATATATTTTGAGACTTGCCCCAAGGGAGAAGGCAATTATAAGAAAAACTGAAATTGTTGATATTTTCATACACGACAAATGGGACAGATGTCTGTAATACATGTATATCACAATCCATATTGCCAATTTGCAATTCACATATGTTTCATCTCATAATATTTAACACTCATAACCAACCTGCTCATAACTTTCTTATAATTCATCCAATATATTTCAAACATTCACCATTTGTTTTCTCTTATATTTCCGCTTTCATACAAATGGAATTATTGCACAAATTGAATTGGCCTTTAAAAGGACTGGTAGGAGGAAAAACAGAGAATCAATGGTATAATATGAATGTACAGGTGTAAAGAGCATAGTGTTTATAGTATTGCTATAAACATTGATCTTTCCCCTCTCACTGGTAAACATGGTGTGTTTATTCAATGGCTAGTCACAGACAATAGACCTCACAAACCATTCCTTTCTCTCTATTGCTGCAGAGTTTTTTTTTATGTGGGCACTGTTTACATACAGCACAATACATTGAGTTTACACTATCTTGGGGTATCTGGCTGTACATTGGACACTCTGTCTTGGTATACAAGTTGGCTATGTCATTTAGCAAAGAGTAATTTTTTGTTCACATTGCCTTTTATTATTACATTTATTTGATAATGTGAAATCCTTCCTTAAACTGTACTGCAAATTAACAACAGAATGAACAGATTTCTTTTTTTCTTCTGTTTTCTTCAAAACATCTACTTTTCAGGACATAATGTAAAGCTACATGTAACTTGTTAACAAACTTTAATATAGGCCTACAACGGGTTCCACAACATCAAAAGGGGCCCCGGATCCATCCCCCTCCTCCTCCAATTTGTAAAAGCTAAACAGGAGTTCCGGACATGCGAACCCTATGGACCACTTCCTCTGAATAAATATTACTTATCGCTCTTTAACATTTTTTTTGTTATAACATCTCAGCGATATTATAGGAAAAGCTTCTCATATCGCTGTTTGAAGAGGAAAGTAGGCTACATCAAAAATACAAAATTAAATACATTCTATACAGGGACAATTCTTAAAACGGTCATACTGTGAGTCTATCTTCTTGGACATATCACAGAATCATGTGATTGTTATAGAAATCACACATGTTTCTATGGGGGGTCTAACAACTTGACTTATGACCGTTTCAAGAAACTGGCCATTGGTTTAATTTTAATAGCATGCTTAGTGCTTACCAACCTTTTTAAAACAAAACTTAGGAATACATGCAGTCATTTTGTATACTTTTTACACAGAATTTTTGACAAAAAAGGAGGAATCTAGGATGCATAACATGGTTTAAGGGCTACAAGGGATGAACAATTCCCCTAAAATAGGAATGGTTGGTAGCTACATGTATGTAATAGCCAGTGAAGCAAAGTCCTTATTTCCTTTATAATCTACCCACCTTTCCCTGTTTGGTGCTGATTGTTCACTCTCTTCATCAGGCATGTTGGATGAGAGCAGGTCCTAACAGTCTTACGGGAGACACAGACCACAAGTCACAAAAATATCTGTCCCGCACGTTCTTGCCTTGTCTTGGAAGAATTTATTATCGTTCCTCCATGACACTCATCTGAAGAAAAGATAAATAAAAGGACTGTTATTGATTACTTTGATATTTTTTTTATAGATTTGATGATGATTCGATTAAAAACTTTGACCTTGACTGTAGCAAATCTGAGAAGATGTCACATAAAATCCAGGAAACTTTTATAAAATTTATTTAGTCTAGATCTAGACCTAGACTCGTACATGGCCTAGGAAAAATAAGAACAAAATTCCTAACAAGCACTACTTTCTCATATCCATGTAGAGTAAAGGAGGGAGTTTTCGGCCGGTCCATTGGATGAATGGTAAAATCCCTTTAAAATACATTGCATACAACCGCTGACCTCTAGAGGTTAGTGGTTTGTACGCGTTAATTAAGACGGTGCCCATGCAAATATGACGTGAGCGCACAGCGCAGGCAGTGACGCAACAATACATGCCCATCTGAAAACATTGATAACGCAATGTTTACGCGCATATTAAAATGGTGGCCTGAACCGTAAAAGGGTTTAGATCTATGGGATTTGGGTATTCATTCGGTCTTTGCAGATCCAAATAACATCCCTGACAAAATTATATGCCCCACATATCAAACATCAAAGAACATGTGTGCGTGTGTGTGTGTGTGTATGTGTGAATTTGCTTTTGCAATAAGCATATTAAAGAAATTATATAGACTATGCAATGCATCTCATTTGATACATTCAATGTATTCTCTCACTTCAAATAGATTCTAGAGTCTAGGTCTAGATCTAGATCTACTTTTGCGCAAGTCGATTTTTGCACTATCACAAACGATGCCAAGCGTGAACATACACACAACAAATGATACCTAACGATTCGGGATATACGGTCCACTTTTTCAAAACATGTATGATAACCTTTTGTTCATAGCTGAATTTTGAAATAAATGTCGATTTTTTTGGCCATCTCGTGAAGCCACCTCTCTAGTCCCGCGCGCGCGCGTCTCTGATGTGTACAGAGTCTATGGAAATTCAATGAGTCCACCGCCTCGGACTAAATGAACGCAAGTCAATGGAGGAGTGACCTATTTCACGATAATGCCATTTTTTTTTTAGTGTAAACTCTTTTCTTGACTCATACTGCACTGCACCGATCTAATCTAAGCTAATAGTATAAAGCTGGACAAGCCTTCGTTCACCACACCGGGACTCGGGGGCACCGTTGGCTCCGCGATCGCGAGGATAGGCCTCGGGCTCAGAGAGTTTGGGAGCGTTCAAGAACTTGATAGATCTAGGAAATATTAACAGAAAGAAACTAAACGATTTCCTACCTTTAAAATTTTCGACCAGTCCAGATGTAATGGTTTCCACGAACCACGGATACAAAAAGTAGGTAGGCCTATCTGAAAACAATTCTAGTATTTTTCTCACTTCATCGCAACTTCTCGAATCTCGCGATCGCGAATCCCTAGTTATGCATCAACGCGCGCGCATGTGTACGTACGTACGTACGTACGTACGACAAGCTCGCATGGGTCGTCCCGTCACTAAGCGACGTAACGCTTGAGGAGATTTGGCCCCACCCCTAAGGTACTTTTTAGCTAAGCCCCTCATGAGCAGTAGAGTTAGCTTCAATCATGAGCTTGATATCTTCATGTAAATGCAGCTCTTAGCTGAAAAATGTTGATCTGTTTTGGAAAGGTTTCCTTCAAACTAAAAAACAAAACAAAATTATTTCAGTGTACATGCACCTATTTAATACCCTTGGCTAGTGTTTTAGCCAGGTGGCCTCATGCAGTGATGCCCCAAAATGGCCTAGGCCAATCAACTTTCCAGTGTCTAAATTTTGTGAGCGAGCCCCACCCCAAAAATATATATTCATACCAGTATAGATCGTGATATATACTAAAATATGCACACCTCCTTGCCAAATATTGATATTTTCAGAATCATTGCGAGGAGGAGCAGGAAGGGGGACAGTACAAGCCCCCACCATCCTTTCACTTGGCTTGTTCTGTTCTGCAAATTGATCCAAAATAAAATCCATTCAATTCCAACCAATAAATAAGATACTGTACAAGCCAAGATTATGATGAAATAAAAATCAAACTGTTCAGAATTTTAATTATAGTAATCTTTATATTCTTGATATATAATACAGCATTTTGTAGGCTTTCACTTTCCTGGCCGACTTTTGTGGATTACCAATATTCATACATTATATCTTCCAAGTATTTCAATGTGTATTCTTATTTGAGGTATATTAGGGTACTGAGGAAAACAAAGGCCAGAACAGAACACCAACGACAAAATGTATGAGTTTCATGAGTTGCTTATCACTTGCTTTATTTTTTTTCTTCAAATACACTTGAATATTCTTAAATGATAGTCACATTTCACTTCACATGATTCAGTTATAAAATACAGCCACTGACATAAGAGGCAAGTTTATACAAAATGTATGAGCAGACGTGAATAAAAAAGAAAAAAGATAAATATAAACTACATCGAGTGAAAAACATACTTCATAAGTATTGGTGAACTGTCAATTAAATAATCACTTATGAAAGGAAAATACAATATATACACACATTTGTGGTAAAACAAGTAAGAACATCATTTGAGAAATAACAAAAATGAGTGTGACAACTACTTGAAAATTTCAACAGCATTATGTGCAATATTATATTGTATGTACACAAATATTTCAAAGACGGTCTAAAAACCAAATACATATCAATCATTGTTTACTTACTAGTACTTCACAAAATCACTTTACTGAAAGCCTCCTTCACCGACATGCTTTATAAAAGTTACTTCTACAATATAATTAAAAAATAGGAAATATTACAGAAAGAATACATACATCAGACATGTACAAGAAAATTCATGTTTATCAAACACAAGTTTATAATAAAATAAATAGTTTGATTGATTGAACTGATTAACAGATAACATTGAAATACATTTTTTTTTAAATCAAATATCATTACCAACCATGCTCCTGGCAGAGTATCAAAGTAAGTTAACAATGATTGTTTCTTTTTTAAACCCATAACCAGGAGCATATATCCCTAGATTTTCATAAAAATGATGAGAAATCTCCCTTTGCAGTAATTAAAATATGATTCTCTACTGATGGACAAAAAATGCTAAAATCTTACCCCAAACCATCAAAAATAAAGGTTTGAAAAACCATATTTTTTCTTCAAATTAGAACTTTTGCTTGGTAGGGACCATCTGTAAGCATTTGATGATTAATGCCATTTCAATATAATTAGATATCCTAATATTTACCTTCTGGGCTAACTACAAATTAAATCCATAAAATGCCAAGTTTGGTCAAATTGAAATAAAGACTTTTTGTTTCGGGATGCTCTAAATCAGTATAGTAAAATATCTAAAGATGGGACTAGAGAATGTATTTTCCTCTTTCTTTGTAAAGTTTTCTACTTCACATTTTGTTGTTCATAAGATATTTTTTTATTGCAAGATTTACTAGTGCTGCTGCCACATTTCACCTAATACCAAAAAAATGATATGATTTGAGGTAACATACAATAAGTAATAATATGATAAGTAATAATCCATTGTATTAGGTATCTTCAATTATTTGCCCACTTTATCCATCACCTTCTTTCTTTCTCTAAGAATTACACACCGGACTTAGACCCCTGTTACACATGCGTCGGCTTTTAAAGCGGGCCCCGGAGGCGGCCTCACGCCTGCAATTTGAAGCCGCCTCGAGACCATCAAACCCTTATTACACATGATCTCTGGGCCCGCAATTTTGCGTCTTCACACAGGCCAGCCTCACGTCGCCTTTTCACGACCTGACGTTGGGGCAGACTCCAGAAAGACAGAAAGAGAAAGCGATAGAATGATGAATACAAAGAATAACATAAAGTAAAAAGACAGAAAGAGAAAGTGATAGAATGATAAAAACAAAGAATAACATAAAGAAAGACAGAAAGAGAAAGTGATAGAATGATAAAAACAAAGAATAACATAAGGAAAGACAGAAAGAGAAAGTGATAGAATGATAGAAACAAAAAAATAACATAGGTAAAGTAAAAAGACAGAAAGAGAAAGTGATAGAATGATTAAAAAACAAAGAATAACATAAGAGAAGGTGGCAAAGGTCATGTCACTTCCGCTTATAAACTGGGCCCGAGTCCACTTTGGTGTTACACCTACTGATTGCGGGACTGAGGCCGGCCTC
>BEXV01002224.1:40200-53558 GCA_003118195.1 Hemicentrotus pulcherrimus | reverse complement strand
GAGAGAGGGACGGAGGGAGAGAGAAGAGCTAGAGACAAAAGGAGATGAAAAAAGAGACTGATCAATTTCTTGTTTAGGTATTTTTTTTCCTTCTTTCCCCTCTAACACTTCCAATTCACTTTCTTTCCATCAAGTCAACATTCAATCTATAATCGATTTAAGAAGATTCAATCAAATCAAATCAAATTTGCCTCAAAATCATGCTAATTTCTCCCAGACTAATTGATGACAATAAACAATGGGCTAGAAAAGAAACGATAGCAGAAGGGATGAATTTCGTATTAACCTGGCTTCACAAGGTTGAAAATTCCCACACACTTTAACCAGAGCATGCAGTCAACTTACATGTACTGTGCATCAAGTTCACAAATGTAATTAGGGAAAGAGAGAGAGAGAGACGATTTTTGATTACTGGTATATATTGCAGTTTGTTCTACATGTATGGTAATTTGGACACGAGTATCATCTTGATAAATCAACTAATAGCCTAATACTGTTTTTAATCTATGATAGTACAATTCAGTTTGAGTGCTGACCATGCAAATACCATTACATTGATTAATTTTTTTTTTTGTACTTTGAATTTGGCACTCGCTTCATCAAGCCTTGGAAAGAAGGGGGTGGGGTTAAGTCGTACCGTTTCAAGCTTTATTATGTAATAATTGTTTTATAGACCATATCCGAACTGAAAAATGAAATGCATCAATCATATATCAACAGAAAGCCATAGATTACAATAATATCAATTATATGCTATTTTAGTGTCTGTCAGAGGAGTATCAGCTCTCTGAAAACTGAAAATCTAAAGCTTTGAAAACCCAAACTTGTCAACCTAAACACTAGCTATCGACTTGATGACAACATCGTATGTGGAGTACACATATTCACAATGACTTTGCATTAATTAAGCATGGCTCATCGCCTCAGTTATATAAGTGAACTGATGGGATCCACATGTGCACATGTATTTTATGTCGTCACTGTAACTTCAGCAAATTTGACCCCTGTTGACCCGTAATTTGGAGGGGTGCGGAAAATGAGGTTTTTATTTGCTTTTGTGCAATAATGTAAGGGTAAATACTTGTATTCCTTTATATTTGTATTCTACATTCATTCAGTTTTCCATTTATATCAAGTTGTATTTTTATTGGATAGGATCTTTAATATTGCTATGTATTGATTGCAACATTTTGCACACATCTCTGTGATCTGCCATTCTAATACTGCTCCTATTTGTTTCTGGGCTTCAATCTCGGTTTAGTTCCTTCTACTTTTTCTTTCTATCAAATCTTGGCAGCATATCTGTCCGAACAAATTGCATTTTAATACTGGTATTCCATAATAGCTCCTACCCAATTTAAAGTTACATTTTAACTGTCAAATAAAATAACACAGGTTTAGGCATTAACTCTGCCCATTTCATGCATACAACTTTAGCTAGAATGCAACAATTTAGAAATTGATATGAAATGAAAGATAAAATCTGATATAAGAAGCAATTTCTCAAAAAAACAGTTCATTTAAATGAGATAAAATATTTTTGAGATAAAATCGTGCTCAGAATATCACCCAGGTAGTCATTTTCTATATCCTTGTCAAAAGAAACAGGGGAGAAAATGCATTGTCTATAGATGCGTACCAAATATTTAACATACACAATAAAAGATAAAAAAACATATAAAATATATACTCTCCACTCTGTGACCTTGCGTTTTAAATACAAAGTACATGTACAAGTACCAGTTAGCTAATGAATTAAGTTCTATCATATAGCATTGATTAGAAGTCGAAGGTCTGTAAATACAATGAGATCACAACTAGCTCTCCATTATCATGCAAACTTTGAGTGTTCACATGCGGATCTAATAACAGTTAGCTAATAAATTAAATTATATCATATAGTATTGATTAGAAGTCGAAGGTCTGTAAATAGAATGAGATCGCAATTAGCTCTCCATTATCATGTGAACTTTGAGTGTTTCAATGCGGATCTAATTACATTACAGAATTCAATATGCATTGATTATTTGGACAAAGCCTATTCTTTGGCCTTTCAAAAGGGGAGCACCAAACGAATATTTCATTTGAGCAAGCATTTTCCTCCTTTCATAATTTCATAAATTGCCACGTTCTTTAAAAATTAATTTCAATTATAGCAGCCTTGGTTTACTGGACACTGGAATGTAAAGATGCGATGTTCACCGTTCACCTTTTCTGAAACTTACACTGGAACTTGTTTTCTGATAATATCTTTTCTTTTTTTAAAGTTTTAAGTGCTTGATCTCATTACTCTTGCTAATCGTGTTGCTGCGATTAGACATAAAACTTAATTATATGTTTTAAATGGCAGGGTTCATGGAGGCAATTATGAAATGTTATAACACTGTTATCCTGACCACATAAAAAGATTGATGAAAAATTGTAATATACTGTACATAAAAAGTATCTAGCATTCATGCATTTTGTCTAAACAAGAGCCCTCTTTACGAAGTACGAGAGAGAGAGAGAGAGAGAGAGAGAGAGAGAGAGAGCGAAAGATAGGATTCTTTTCTGCAGGATTTGTCATCAGAATAAAAAGCAAAATATGACATTTTTTGCTGAGCAATCAAAATTCTAAAATCCATACGGTAACAATACATAGGTATATCGATAATACACCCACAAATGTAGCGCAATATTTAAAGAAGAAAAAGAGAGAGAGAAGAAATGTACACAGACGCACTACCATTGGCACATTTGGATGAAAGGCCCTGACTGTGTAAACGTGTCCCAGAAAATACTCAATAAATATTGATTTGAAGGGAATGAGTCGAGGGAAAACGTGAGCTCGTGGGGAAAAGCTTTCATGATTTATCATTTGCTGGAGCAGAAAATGATGTCAATCTAATTAAACGCTACTCTGACTTGTAAATTGCAAGCGTACCATTCCTGTTCTTATATGATATTAGTCTATTTACAGAACATGTACATACAACCAGGCTTCTGCCCAGGGGTTTGTTAACCCTTCGTACTCTTAGAGAGGAAGATAAAAATCATGTGTACAGCATCTGGACATTCCAGACAATATCGCCCACAATATTTGTCAGGAATAGACTATTTTTTTGTTATGTAATCAAATTTCATGTACCAATCTTTGTGAGGTGCCTCACTAAAAGTAATTTCATTCACATGTTACGAATGACTTTTTTTTCAATAGTCAGAATGCAAAATGCCATGATTTAAGGTAGTACAAGCCATGTTTGCCCTACCTAGCAACAATTATTGTATGCAATTCACATTCTCACTATTGCAAACAATTATTCTTAACACGTGAATGAAATAATTTGTAACATGGCACTTAACAAAGATTTGTGCATTAAATTTGATTACATTACAAAAATGGCCTATTATGAGTGTCTGATTATATCTCAACATTTAATACAAATGTATATAAAAACAAAATTTAAATGCCTTCAATGTTTTCCTGCTATTTTCCACAATACTGTCATATAACATTTGTTATTTCCCAGTTATAGATTTCCAGAAGAAGTATGGTGAATGAAAAAAAAATCAAACAAAATGAATGAGAGAGGGCAGCATTTCATAACCTGCTACCATTGCCAGTTATCAAGGCTAAATAACTCAAATGATTTTTAACTTTTGTAGGCATTTTCACAAACCAATACTTTGGTGAAAAAGATAACGTTAAAGGTATAGACGAGTTTTGAAAATGCTCCCCCTCTCATAAATGAAATGCAAGCTCTTATTACCAATCATGTGAAAGAATATTGTTTTTAATAATACGTGATGATACAAATTTTGCCAGGCAACCGCCTACTTATTGATGTATTTTGTAAATTATCATGACATATCTATCCGGCCTGGATAGATATCGCGTAGTCATAAATATATATATCTTTCTGTGTACAGTGCTTGTAACTTTACCAAGACGGGGCCAAATTTCTTATCACTTTGATGATTCCAGAACCTTGTACTACACACCAATACTTATATTCTAGATGATCAACCTTTTCTGATCGTTTCTACATCGTTTCTTTCACAATGCAATTGCATGACCAGAACTGGTCTATACCTTTAATAACCTAAATACCAATTAATGAAGGAAAAAATATTATCTAAAGATCATAACTGAGAGACCAATGGTGAAGGCAACCAGTGGCATGAATGGCTGGCCATTGTTCGGTCCAACTTAAGTTCAGTTCAGTTCAGTTCAGTTCAGTTCAGTTTATTTTATTTCAACACGGGCACTTGCTTCAGCCAAAGGCTGTTCTTCAGCAAGTCCGTGCAAGTCGATCTTAGTCTTTGAGAAACAACCCCCTGGAGTTGGTTTGGCAGAGTGACTGGAGCATGATAATCATAATAATATTCCGCATTTAAATAACAATTCATACATCAATGATGTCTCTTACCACTCTACAGATACATTCTCACGGGATTCAGGCTTGCCTGCACACAATGTACATGTATGCACACTCTCCACTCTCTGGGGAGCATTCCAGCCAGGTGCCATTTTAATGACGCTCACAATGTGAGCAAGCTTCACCAACATTCGTATCTTACCGGGTACCCATTTAACTCCTGGGCTAAGAGTGGCAATTGTGTATTAATGTCTTGCCAAAGGACGTTAGTGTCGGGCTGGGATTCGATCCCTGTACCTTGTGATCTACAGTCCGGTCACTTATCCACTCAACAACTACACCTCTACAAAGGATGCTCATGCAGTGGTGGATGTATTCTTATACTCACTTCTTCTTTATCTCCTCAATCTCTTTGTTTTCCTCCTCTTTGAACTTCTTGAGGATGCCTCCCAGGACCGTGATAGGTAAGTTGACGTACTGGGCGACCTGGAAAGCAGTAAAAAGTAGAGAGGATAATTGATTGATTGAATGATTTGTTGATTAATTGATTAATTGATTAATTGGCTGACTGATGAACTAACCAAGAGATTGATTGATAAATTGATTGTAAGCTTTAGAAGAATGGCTTGCAGGCCTATGAATGGTAGGTTGACAACCTCGGCCACCTGTCCAGGACATATAAACATTGATTGATTGATAGATTGATTGATTAATTGATTGATTGATTTGTTGATTACTTGAGCAATTGGTTGATTGGCTGACTGATGAACTGATCAAGGGATTGATTGATAAATTGATTGTAAGCTTTATCAGAATGGCTTGCAGGCCTAGGAATGGTAGGTTGACAACCTCTGCCACCTGTCCAAAAAGGTGCAGTTTATACACCGTTAATTACGGTACTTGATTAATTGACTGATTTGCTGACTGATGAACTGATCAAGGGATTGATTGATAAATTCATTGTAAGCTTTGGAAGAATGGCTTGCAGGCCTAGGAATGGTAGGTTGACAAACCTCTGCCACCTGTCCAGGGAAATATAAACATTGATAGATTGATAGATTGATGGATTGATTGTCTTTAGGACAATGTCCTGCAGGATTGGAAATAGAGGTAAACATACTGGTGACAAACAAAAGGGTAGAAGACTGACTGACTGACTGACTGGTGGGTAGATTGATTAAATGTAAACTTCAGGAGAATCGTATGCAGAACTGGAGAGTTGATATACTACGCCATGCCACCTGCCCTGTGACAAAGAAAGGATAATATATACCTGTTTTATATTAAAGGCCGTCTATACTACTTCGACAAGGAGGGATTTAGACCACACATGAAGGTCACTGACAGGTGGCTATCTCATCAACTCAGCTCTCAATGCCTAAGTGGTGCCTGTTGATCCCCTTTGGTCTCCCTTTTCTTATGTTAATTAAGAGCTGATTTGATGAGATTAGCCACAGTGGTCTAATCCCTCCTGGCCAAACTAGTGCAGATAGGCTTTAAGCAATATCACTTGACTTTTTTTGGACCCACCTCTTGAGAAATCTGAGAAGTAGTCTTTCTCTCCATGACGAAGATCTTGGCCACATTCTCATCGGGTCCAAGCTGTATTCTTCTGAGGAGCGGGAAATCAAGGGCCTTCAACTCCTGGGTACCTAGGATTAGAAAAGGGACAAGAAAAATAGAAATTATGGTTAACCATTGTCATTTGGTATAGTTATAGTTATTGTACCGTTCGTAGTCCCATACGTCCAAATTCGTGCTGGTTTTGACTTACTTTTTTTTTCTTTTTTGGGTGTACCGTGTATAATAAACTGCACCCCCGACTTTGACATTTTTTCGGCGGCAAAAAGGTGCGGTTTATTTAGTTAGCTTTTATTTTATTTGCTATTTAGTTTGATATTGTGTTTACCTTGTTAGGGGCTTCAAATACAAGCACAAGTTGCTTCTGAGAGGTTCTGTTCATATTTGTTCTGTATTTATGACTTGTAATGTTTTTTTATGATGCCAAATAAACTGAATTGAATTGATTTGAATCATCATTGTTAATTCCTAATATTAACCCTGAACCAAACACTATACCAGAGATACCAACCTCTTGACAGACACACAAAAAAAACAGACTGAATATCCTTTTTTTTTTTAAATTCAGATTTTCACAAAAACTCAACACGACCACTGGCCCCTTGTCCCTGGGCCAGTAAAATGTCAGAAATATGTTTGCTCCTTTATCAACATTTGATGAGATAATTTTAAAGCCATGTTTTTGTCAGGGTTTGGGGGGTTTACTGGTACATGTTTCAATTCGATTTCGCTGTTTATATCATTTTTATTTTTTGCTTTTGTTTGAAAGATGAAAAATCATATTTTTAAAAGGGAATATTGTATTATCGTATTTAATTCGTTTTATTGTACTAAAAACGATAAAATCGTACTGGTTTGCATCTCTGCTATACTCACCCTAATGTCACCGTAAACCTAACCTAAATCCCAATTCCAACCTTGGCCATTACCACATATATTTCAACATTGGTGGTTGAGGTTTGTTCCAGAACTTTTGCTGAAAGTACATAATGATGATGACCATAAAAGAAATTCATAACAAAAAGTCTATTTTGCCATTGAAGAAATTCAAAAGAAAAATCTATTTTGAAGCATTAAACCACTGACATTTCCTTAAAGAGAAGGATGAGTTCTCGGAAGAGGTGACAAATAATTTGTGAGCATTATCATTGTTATTATGCAAGTGTGGAAGACAACAGATAAAAAAATTCCCTGAAATTCAAAAGCATGGCTCTTCAAATGCTTTCATATTCTAAATATGGCATGTAACAACATAAAAATCTGTTGAGACAGATTTTTATGCCACATGTTCATGTACCTTTCTGTGTACAGTGCTTGTAACTTTACCAAGACTGGACCAAATTTCTTATCATTTTGATGACTCCAGAACCTTGTAGTACACACCAATACACCAATACTAATATGCTAGAAGATCAACCTTTTCTGATCGATCCCACACCGTTTCACAATGCAATTGCATGACCAGAACTCAACTTTTAATTTAAAAACCCTCATCTCCCAATGCTTATGATGATCTGGTGCATCTTAAAACTTACCTCCACTATTTGAAACTGAAAACAAGCTGAACTCTTCCGGTGGATTCTCTACCGCAAATTTAGTAAGAAGGAGTTTGATGACCTCTTGGGTCGATTGTGTGCTGGAAGCTCGGATGTTTGAGACCGTACCATACCTCGGTCTGAAGGCTCTGGTCTGAAGCAAGAAAGGGATTACGAAATGGATAAAAGCTGTGTAAGTGTTATTTTCATCGACAAGAACATCTGAAAATATTAAAATAAGAAGTAGTAAGACAACATAGCAATGGGACAACACAAAATTTAAATACATCTTTTTCTCTCGACTGACTTCAACGACAGAGCTGCCTACCTTGTGCAACAAAAAAAAGTAACCATGATGGCAACAAAAAAAGGAATTCATTAAAATGAAACTTACAGCTACGCACGACACAATTCCGATGCAGAAATGTCCATTCCTCATGCTATTTTTTCCATATTAGGACCTATAGTTTATTTACAAGTAGGTTGTTTTTTTTTTTTTATATCAGAGTTTCATTATTTTTGAGAATATTTACGCCTTTCCCTCTTATTTTTACTCCCTTTATTTTTACCTCTTTTTTTTTCAATCGAAGTAGTGATCAACATTTTAGGGCATTTGGTCGATGTGGAAAAAACGTACTACCGTAGTCGGGAGGAAAAACCAGAATAATTCAGGGAAAACCATAATGGTTGGCAGCTCTGCAACAAGATATCAGAAAAATGTTCAAATTTCTAGTCATTGTCTGGGTACAGTGTGGTTAGATTTATATGCTCTCATCCAACCATAGAGTTCAGGACTCATAGCCCGCTTTGATTTCAAATCCAAATCTGCTATTTACCTTGCTGTTATAGAGATGCCCACTAAAAGACATTGTTCTCCTCCTCAAGTTTGATTTCTTTGGCATCGTTGATGAGAGCTGTTTGACATCAATATCACTGTTTGGCGATCCGTTTGCTGCCTTCTCAATCTCTGCAATCACGTCATGATTGTTCAGTGCATCTCTAGGCAACGAGTTGGACATTGTCAATCGATCAAACATGGCCATATTGTCCTCTTTCTTCGAAACACCGTTCCTGCCTTCCTCTCGCTCGTGATCGTTATCAGATCCCTCACAATCCTCTGGAATCTCGGACACGCTGTCGCGCAGTTTTGTCAGAGAACGTCTGTTTCGCGCGCCGCTTCCCATAGCATTCATGAGCTTCTCATCGAGCCCGTTCTCGTAGGCCAACCTGATGCTCTTGCGCTTCCATGTAGGCTCTTCTTTCTTGAGGCGGATCACCTGCTGAGTTCCCCAGTAAAGCTTCAGGACTCCATATACAACGGGCATCCCCTTCCTCTGTTAATCAGTAATCACAATAAGTAAAATAAAAACATGTAGCCAATAAATTGAGTAAAATTCTGTTACCTAGGTTGTATACAAGGTATGAAACAAAGTTTTTGCCCTGGCTTTTTTAAAGGCCATCAGTCATTATAAGGGAAAAGGAAATTCTATAGAATAAATCTTACCAGATACAAATGAACTTGTACTAGATCAGACATACATGTATGTGCTATCCTTTTCAGTATCCAAATATCCATAAATTCCTTAGAAAATGCAAAATGTTAACAGTCAATAATATTAGCAAAAGTTTAACATTTTCTTGTTTTTCTATCATTCATGTCTACTATACTTGTTTCAGGCAAACAGGAAAATATAGTATGAAACATTATATCACACAAGCAATTTCATGCCATTTTGAATATGTTTGGAAAATATGGTTTGAGCCACACATGCCCCAGCAGCTCTTGATGAGAAATGCAAACAGGTAATAGGCCTACAAAGAATAATCTCCTAGTTGAATGAATATTTGAATCAATCAATTAATTAATAATAATAATAATAATAGGTCCATTTAAACAGCGCAACTAGTCTACTGGACAAATGAATTTCTTCCTAGCGGGTACCCATTTACTTCACCTGGGTGGAGAGTGACAAAATATAGACTAATGTCTTGCCAAAGGACATTAGTTAAATGACGGGACTCGAACCTCAGACCCTGTGATCCATAGCCCATTGAGATATTCACTAGACCACCAACTAGACCACCACATCTCTACACAAATACTAAATAGCTATAAAAGCAACAAGATGTGGTTAATTATTTAAACATATTTGTAGCTTACACCCAGTAAATAAGATTGATTGATCGATCTGTATTGAAAAACAAGTCAGAAAAAATCTTGCAACCAGCGGGACTTGAACCTGCATCTACTGCTTGCCGGGCAGCGACTATACCACCAGGCCATCACTGGTCCATGGCACAGTCACGATGAACTAGAAACAAAAACTAAGCCACAAATATGTGGTTAGTTAGCTGGTTAGTTATTTACATTGTAGTCAATTAGTTAGTTAGTCAGTTGGTTAGTTACAATTTGTTATATCCAATTATCCATGTCACTTACTTCATGAATTTGGAGCTGTTGAGATGGTCTTGAACCAGCAAAGTAAAGGTTGTACTGCTTGAGATCCGAGGCAAAGGATTGCCTGTGGAAAGGAATTGAATTGAAACATGTAGAATCTCGTCAAACTGAATATCATACAACATGTACTGGTATTTATATAAAATCAATTCAGTTTCAATTAAGTTTCATGACATAGGTTGATCCCTTTGGTTTAAAAAATATGAAATAATATGTCTTTTATACTGCGTTATAATGATACATCAATTATTTTTCTGTCAAATATTCAAGAGATCTTTTCTTCTGGGACATTTTGCATTATCATGATCATCCTGTTACCAAAGCTTTATACTTGTATCAAAGTGTGATTTTGATTTGTAATTATTATATACTTTTATATTAACTTACTAATTTCCTTTTTGTTGGTTTTAATCGATGATCCGTTTTATTACCATTTTTGCATTGTAGACAATGTGCAATTAGCCCCTGGACTACTAGTCTAAAGAGAAGAGGCAAAACATGCAGGCCGCCATCTTGGATTATAATGCATGCCTACATTATAATCCAAGATGACGGCCCGCATGTTTTGCCTCTTCTCTTAGACCAATATTATTAGTTTCAAAGTCATGAAAAGGCACTAAATATCAACATACATGGTCTACGACAACTCCAAATGACAAAATAATCCCAGCCATGAATTTTTTTGAGCATTTGATAGCCAAAAACTTGAAAATTTTCGTCATTAAAAAAAAAAAAAAAAAAAAAAAAAAAATCTGTCGATTTTTTAATGCCAATACCGATCACAGGTGTGAGGGTGTCACTCCGATCTTCCGATCTGATCAAAGCCCCAACTTACAGGGTTTTTCATTCTTCAGGTCAAGACCAGGGGGGTGTTTCACAAAGATCTTAAGTCAAACTTAACTCTAAGTTGGACTTTAAAATTATGGAGAGCCATTTGTAGCCTTGAAGCGAAAATTCAAGTATTTTAAACTTTTTATAAATTCCACATGAAGAACATGAAAGCTCCTTGATAATAGAAAAACGAATGATTTGAATCAACATATTATGCCTTTTAACAAACTATTTTCATAGATGCTAACAGCTTTCCATAATTGTTAAGTCCAAATTAGAAATAAGTTCAACTAAGGATCCTTGTGAAACAATCGCTAGATCCTTCCTCTCCACTAACCTTGTCACATGGGCCCTGTATCTTGTCTCCAGCATGTCCCCTCCTTCGTCCGTCATGTTTGCTGCCCTCTAGTGACTATAAGAACAACATCTGATCCACATTCGTGGTTAAACTCCCGTCAAAAACAGAGGTCCCAAAGAATAACCTTCAACGAGATAAAATGAAAGCTGTATGTTATTAGCATGTTTGCATACATTTTATATATACATGTACATGTATGTACACAGAATTCAACATTGAAGATAATGTGATGTGACGAAACTAATTAATAATGAAGTCAGAAAGATAAAAGGGAAGTAGCTATGCAGAGCAAGCTAAACATAACATTTATTTTTCAAATTCCTGTGCTATATGTTTGTAGACAACAAAGATATTCCATTTTGTTAGCATTTGATCATTTTTCTTAAACCTTTTCCCATGCTACAATCAACAATTTGATACAGTGTATATAGATTTATGCTGTAATCATCAATGTAGATTTTCAAAAATGTCTGTTTTCAATTCTAATTAATTCTAGTAATATTCCCCACTCCCCTCTTCCTTCCGTATTTCAGTGATTCTTACAATGTACATGTAAGTATTTATTACAGTCTAGACTCTTGAGTAAACTTGAGCTAATTGTCTTGCTTGATTGCAGACAGTCTGAGATCAAATTTGGTTTCATCTAAAAAGGAAGATGCAACCTTGAAAATATGCTCATGAACCAGCTGCATGCTTACTGCACTTAAAAGACAACGTGTAATAAACAGGAAGAGAAAATGTTAAATCTAATTCAGAGATGTGCTTAAAATAATCCCATTATATCGCACAATGGGAAATCTCTCATTCGTTCATTGACGTCAATCCCAGTAAGGAATGAATGCAGCTGGGAATATCTGATGATTTTCGCACTATTATGAATGGCGGGAATCACATTACGATGCATAGAATGGAAAATGATGAATAGAATATAATACAGAGAAAGAGGGAGGGAAAGAGAGGAAAGAGATAAAGAGAAATTCAGAATATATTAAAGGGAGAGAGAATATGTGAAATATAAAATAAAGAGAAAGAGAACAGATAGAAAAGAGGAAAAGACGGAAAAAGAAAAGCACAAAAAAATTGGAAGCTACAAAGAAGAAAGAAAAGGGAAAGATAAGGAGACGAAAATATCGATAGGAAAAATAAAGTAAAATGTAAAGAGAGAATGTTATACAGAACATAAATAGACAAACAAGAGGAAAAAAACAAGAGGAAAAGAAGAAAAAACAGAACAAAAATGACAGGGAATAAAGAAAGGAGGTCTAGCACAAGAGAAAAGAGAGAATATAATATTTGACCCGGCAAACAGGTGGGAAAAAAGCTAAAAAGTGTTTCAAAGAGCAGAAAGACCTGTTCAAGAAATTTAAAGGAATCAAGAGAAGATATCTTTCTTACCTGACATAGATCCCTGCAGTTTAATACATGTAGGTCACAAGAGTCTGCTTGGTGTTGACACGACGACAAGTGGCATCCTTCTCCTCTGGAAGCAGCAGGGACACTGGCCGATTAGGGAATCATTGCATGGCCTGGGAGAAAGAAATCAAAACAAGACAAGACAAGACAATCAGAATCAGAAGAACGCAGTACGACTCAGGGTCTTGGAGGGCATCTGAATAGTTTGCAGGCACAAATCCTGGTCAGTCGTAAAAGAGAGTCTGCACTATAAGACTACCATAGACCATGTACTATAGCTGCTCCTGACACAACCCGTAGGTAGCTGGGCTAGGCTTCTCTCAAGGCACAATGATTTTTTGAAAATGATTTTTTGAAAAAGTGTCAAGTTATGGTCTGTGCTTGCAGACTACAGTGTTGTAGCATCTGAAGGAGATATGTGGTCTGTTCACATTGCAAATCAAATTGAGTTTTGAGAAAGTTAAGAAGAACTCATTTCGTGTGCGGATGAGCTGAGAGACCATATACTGTACAGTATATGTAAATAACAACAAAAAACATAAATAACAACAACAGACTCTGCAGAAGTATTTCAATACAATGTAGATACAAAATGTAGCTAAAGCCTGAGCGGATCAGATCCTGGCTCAATGGTAGGATGATCAAGTTTTCAAATGTTTGAACTTTGCTGAATAAAATTTTTAAAAACGGGCAGTGTTTTCATTTGAAAACTGAAAAATTTCCCAAATTTCTTCTATGACCAGAGAATACATGTACATGTATGCTTCCACAAGAAGTACTTTGCTACCAAAAGAACTTATTTTTCGCACAATAAACCCCCCCCC
>BEXV01002224.1:6412-20539 GCA_003118195.1 Hemicentrotus pulcherrimus | reverse complement strand
TTCGGCCCCTCGATCCCCACTTCGTCGGTACTGTACACACAACTTGCTGATCCTCACGACAACCAGCAAAGCTCCTCGACTCTAAATGACTGAATTCAAACACACGGCTTCCTTATAAGCACTTGGGAAAACATACTTAAGGGTTGTCTCTTCGATGTTTGTCATCTTTACTGTTCCTTTCATCACTCTCACTCTCCTATTCACGAGCAGACGACAGTTTCCATTGTGCGTTGTTGCGCTCGCCCGCTTCGCCCGGTTGTCATACACAAAACTCGTGCATTGATCTATTTAGGAATTGACCCCCCGGTCCCCGCGCGGAGAAAAGGCGTCCCTTAGCAACGGGTTGTCAGTACCTGCTGTAGTAATTGAATGTAGTGTTGTGTTGTAAGCATGTACTCCCGGATTTTCTGCATGTTGCGATGTTGACTCGTACGTGCGTGCTTTCGTTTCAGTAGAGAAGAGAGCGAGAGACAGCCAGAAGCGCATACAGTGATATATCGTTTCAATTCCATATGTCCACTTTCTAGGGTTTTATATTCAGCTGAATTTTATTCTGCAATAAGGTGACAAAAAGAGGGTAAGTCTGAATATTTCATAATCATAAAATATTACATTTATCAAAAATATAACAAATAAGGTAGTTATCGTTGTATGCCTAGGCTATCAATCACTTTGCGATATTTTATGTTTTGTGACTATCTAGGTGTGTGTTTGTGTACGTTATTTACAATAAAGGTGTTTCCTTTCCAAGACTTAATCTAGAGAGTTAATATTGAAGGGTATAGGCAATAGTAATTCAACTGATGCTTTTAATTCACCAATTTATCCGAACTTTGATTAAGAAAACCTTATATCTTACAGGTGTCAGACTTTTAAACAAAATGCGTTTCACGTTGGAAGTCTTTCGTGATAGAAAAAAAAGTTTTACGTCAGCATAGGTACAATTTAAATCTTCCTCGTTATAAATGTGTATAGTCTAGTATAATCGTTGGAAATTACTTGTAAATGATAGACCACATAATAGTACGTATCTTTCAATGTAGAAGTTTTTCTGCAGACTTTTGTTAGGTTATTTTTATCTAATAATAATGTAAGTACCACATGAAAATGAAATTTTGCGAAAGTCAATTATATTTTGTTGACATTTTCAATGACTCATGGGCCAAAAGTGTCCAGTTCTACAATGCTTGTAAATGGAACATCTACCAAATTTACATGATTTATGCGTTACAGCATGAGATGCACGGCAGATTCTACAAGCCGGTCAAGCCGGTATAATTCACATATCAAAACAGACTTTTAAAAAAATCTATCCAAGATATCTTTGCATACGACAACTACATTGTAAGTCGGTTTTAAAGCAGTATTTAACTTGTGACATTACTTACTATAAACAAAGGAAAAACAAATGTGGAAAGAGACGATATTTCACTTTATCATGATTCTTTATTCGTCATGTTGGTGAAAATACTTTTTGGTATTATGGTTATATGATTTGAGATATGGCCGTTTCAGATTTTTGTGTACAACAGAGCCATCGATGAACTATATTGTTGGAATAATACAAATATGATTATATTGTAATAAACTTCAGTTATGGTGGGGGTCACCAGGTTTACAGACAAAGGGGTAGTGATACCATCTTTTATTCGGGACTACTCAAATATTTTACGTGTCATGACCTCTCATATCGCCTTCAGCAATTCCCTGTCACTCGCAATTATGCGACCTACAAATCCTGCCAACAAGAATGTTATAATCTGCTCAGAATTGTATAAACCAAGGAACTATTTTGTCCAACTTATCTTATTTCAATGCCATATGATTTGAAAATGTATACCTCAAGCTAGAAATGACAACTTTTAACAAATTGAAGCGCAAGGTTTATAATAACATGAACGAATTTGAATACCGAATCTGTACATAATAATTATAGATCATATTCAGTTGAAGTAATCCCCCGAGTAATCCATTTCAATTTAAAAACTGTCCAGGCTCTAAATCTTCATAAAATTAAAAAATATTTGATTAATGCAAGGAAAGAAAAGTTTCTTCAGAAATTTAACCTCATTATATTAAAATGGTAATCATACTTGTAGTCTGCCTCCAAAATAATATAATCTAGTTTTCAAGAATTTTGTCGACATTAAATCTCGACAAGAAAAACAAAAACAAAAGAAAACAACAAACAAAAACAGCAAAATATTCAAATGTGAATGTACAGTTTCAAGACAGGCATCTTATAGCTGCTTAAGAGGAAACTCGACATACTTCACTGGTCTTTCTGAACGTGCTCTTGATTTGAAATATTGATCTCACAAATCAGATTAACTCCCAGTAATTTTCTTTGAGTCAAAATAATCGGATTTATTCTTTTCTCGTGTACGGTCTTAAATCAACCAAAACGTGTTAAAATCTAGTGCCTGCATGCATCGATGTCTGCAGTAAGTCTCGATTCTTTTGCATGAAAGGCTTTTCCCTTATAAAAACAAACGACTAAATGACTGTATAGTGTAGCTTAAGCTTGTTAAAGTGACCTAAATGTGTTTACGTAGCTCGTAATATGCACATTAAGATAAAGTGTAGTCGAGATACATGATTCGAGAGTAAATAGAAGGAATATGACCGAGCACATTTAGTGTTATTTATTTTTCGATAAGATGACGTCTAACTTCTTGATGTAACACAGACTGGGTGTTTATTTTCCCGTTGCACTTTTCAAGCGTGAAGCCTAGGTAGATGGGCCGGGGCTTTATACGTGTATAGGTGACGAAAGTCATTCACCTCTCTTTGCGTCACGAAAATTAAGCAGAAAGAGATATGTCAAAATGATGATCATAAACTGCGAGTTTGTTGGATGAGTTTGGTAGAGGTTTGTTGCGCGTGTACAGCAGATGTTCATATTTCAATGATGTGTTGCGAATATTATATCATGTTATGGAACGTTTTCAGTTTTATTCAACTTTTTTAAAAATTGTTTTTTTTAAATATTTTATTAGTATGGTAGTTTTGGCGACGTTATCATGAGTTAGATATAATAATCAATCTGGTTTTATACAGTGATTGATACAAAATACAAAGTCTCTATATCACTTATCAACAGATAATTATTACCGCGGAAAATGGATCCACTCGCGCAGAGTGCGATCATCTCAACTCCGTGCATGGGGGGAATATTCCTATCATACTTATGGTCACCGTCATAGGACATAATGACAATATATCACAAAGGCTTTCGTCACCTTAATAGGACCCCTTTCCAAACTGAGTATGGAGTGGGAAATGTGTCGGGGATTGAACCCACGACCTTTGTATTTCTACTGTAGGGCTTTAACCACTCGACTTCGACACCTCTTTCATTGATAATGATCTGAATAAGAAAGAGAACAAGTCATGAAATATTCTCTTATGCGCACAACATGCAAGTGTGCATTAATATCATTGTCAAGTTTTTAAGAATGATGATATATTTCCAAAATGTTTAATAACGACAATCAATATCTGTTATAAGCATAATCTTTAGCTTAGGTATATGCAAGATGTAAAGATATCCAGGCACCTTCGGCAAAATGATCATTATGGCCTATAAAGGCAACCTTAATTTTCGTCTCATCTCGTTTCCCAATAGATTTCAAATGAGCATACCCGTATATCGACCCTCCAAGGGCGACGGCCTGGTCGTCCGACACACCATGGGGCATGTGCCCGAGAACAACGCCCGTTCGACCCACCATGCTGTCAGCAAACTCGACTTCGCTGGACGTCGACCGCACACCCAGGCCACCGCCCGCTTCGGTCAACTCAGCCAGAGCTCGTTCTTCGCTCGCCATAACCCGCAGTCGAAGAGAGTCAGGCACATAAAAGGTTCGGACAAAAGAACAAAATAGTTCTAAAAAAAATAATTGTGATGGATAACTAATTTCTTTGTTTATAAATGAAAGCTGATAGGCATATTTTTTATTGAAACAGAATAAATGAGCTTTAAAAAATAGCTTGCCGAAGAAAGTTGTAAAAATGAACAGGATATTTCTTATAAATAATTCATATAAAAAGTAAAGAATTATACCAAACCGGTCCATAAAATTGATTGCTTCTACAAAATTATGCCCATTTCAAATGATCCATTTTGTAATTGATTTTCAATCATTTAGAAAAAATACTCTGATTTCAATATAATATAGTATTTTATATATATGTGGTTCCTATTTTTATATGACTAATCAATTTTCGTATGGAGGTGTCCTTATGCATATGAAGTTAAAGTTATGTGGCTTTACATTAAAATAAATTCTGATTAAAAATGTGCCTCGAGAGTGTATCCAGCCAACTGGTTAATAGACCCTTTTTGGACAGTATTACTAAAGAGAATATACTCAAAGTTGGTGGGATATATATAATTAACCTCTTGGAAGGCAAATTTGTACCCCATTTTTTTCAGAGTGACTATTTTGTAATTAATAATATTACAGTCAAACCTGTTTTAGTGTCCACATCTCCATATAGCTGCTAAATGTGTATAATTATTACTATGTATTTTGCCTCTCTCGTGAAATAAATATGTGATGTTGTAGAACCTGTCTAGAGAGGACACTAGCCTACAGTGGCCGGTTTTGCATCCCTTTGGTGACCTTAATAGACAGGTTTAGCTATATGTTTGTGGCGTGTTTGAGATATGCATCTATTTGACCGACTGTTTCGCTTTCCACCATCATATTACTTAAATCTGTATAGGCTTGCTAGACTTTCCCATATGTTCCGTCCACGACGACGGATACATCGCCAACTCCCGGCTCAACCGACGACCCGCCACCACGGACGACATCAACCTGACGAGGAAGTCCTGGCCGATGTCGAAACCCCAATCGGCCCCCGTGGGTAACATGGCCCCTCTCGGGCGGTTGCCCGTTCACGCGATCAACTACCACCCCAATCATATCAACCCCGCCCTCCAAAATCATAAGACCAATGCCCTCGGAGCGAATACCCAATACGGTCGGTTCCCGTTGTCGTTTCGTGAGCGGGCCGATCCCAAATTTGGGATGAGTAAGTTGGAAGAGATCCTCAATCTGTGCAATGTTGTCAAGAGTTGTCTTGTTATATTGGGTGTGGCCGGTCCTGTATGTGATACCTAATACGCCCTTATACCCCCATCGCTCATTGCATGCATCATCACTAATAATTGTTATTGCCATTATTTTCTTTCATCCTTCTTCACATTTAAGTTCATTATTTTCATTTTTGCAGATGCAGCGAGCAGTGTTTATTCACATGTATTGTTTAACAGCATTAACTTTGGTGGACTCTTTGTTGCATGGATACTTCATCATTTAACCAGTGTTAGCTGCATGATCATAACAGAAATTGTGCCACCATTTCGTTCACCTTACTCTCTCCACTTTTCCTTTTTGTCTATCAGCAAAAACATTCGCAAGACAGACAGGTGCCAAACTGGAGGAAAAGCAAACAACATTTTCTCTAATCATGTAGCCTATCCCCCAACATTATGAAAAGAATATTACCCAAAGTGATTCCTGAAATGGATACACAGTCAGACATGTGGGAAACTTAGACCCATCGATTCAACTCGAGGAGAGACAATCGTATGCAGGTGGGGCAAACAAACAAAAAAAATCAACCTTTGTCAGATTGCCCACCGCCAGATACAAGAATAAAATTGATAAGTCAAAGTAAACTTCCTGAGCTTCTGACAAGTGGTCGCAACGACAGAAATTCTGAACCCCCCCCCCTCCCCCAACAAAAAACACTGTCAAGTCCAATGGCGCCCAAACGTTATGATCTTTGCATTGATTAGTGCGGTCAGTAAAATCAATTTCTGAAGGATGAAACTCCTTCTCTCATATTTAAAGGGCCTGGGAATGTAAACAGGTCGATGATTTTTGGAGTGTAATTTATGCGCCATCATGTCTGACACAGGGCGCCATTCCCAAAACCATGTTTTCTCACGTCATGCATGAGATGCACACGCTAAAAAGGAGTTGCAACACGTCTTCTTTAAAAAGTGCACACCCTCATAGACTCCTCAACCATAAACACATTGAAGACTTCTTATATCATTATCACATTCACATTTATCTACGTTACAGGCCTCCTCCGTGATCCCATGTGTGCCACTAGGAGGCGGGACAGCAGTTCAACCATGACACAAACCATTTCGACAACCCCGACGCATGCCATTTTGGCAATCCTAGCGGATAATTTATATACTGTCTCGCAAGTTCACGAGACCATGCACAAGCGCCACTCTGTCCCTGCACCTTTCACAACTTCCCCTTCCTCCTTTATAGGATAAGAAAGTCAACGTCATAAGACATTAATGTAATATACTCATGAATCTTTTGACATCGCAACCACAGGCCTTCTCGATGTCCCGATCTGCGCCGTACATGACGAGGGCTACTTCACCAACCCGCGGTTGCGTCGTCGACCGGCGACGGCCGAGGCGAGAGGGATGTACACTTTCCGCATCCCCAAACCTACCAAGGAGGTGTACAACCTGAACCCCACCATCAACGCCTCACAGTACCCAACCAACACCCTTACAGGGCTCAGCATGTTCCCCCAGGGGTTCAGGGAGAAGACCCACGCCCCTATGTTCGGCCTCAGTATGTTCCCCCTTTGTGGATTATTCTGTGTTCGTTTGTCGAGTCACACGATTGCAGTGCATCCTTTTGTCGGACGCTCCCCAACGACCCACCCCTCGCTTGACGTGCCCCACCCATGACCACACCCCTTCTATAAAAGCCACCCTTTATCACTGTGAGCTAGTAGCCCGTAGCATGGTCCATGGCCATAGATAGAAACAGATTTCGTCATGAACAGTGGTTCCTGATAGTCACATTTGCTTGCTGTGTTCACACAATGCACATGATTATGTTTGTCGGCAACTTTTCTCGTATATAAAATTGTCGTGAAGTCTATAGATAATAGCATATCTCTATCCTTGAGTAGCTGATTATTTGCACTTATTGTAAGTTCGTAAGAATACAAGCCATCAGAACACCACACACGAAACGAAATTGTAACATAATTTCAAAGACTGTCGATAAATCAAGGACAGATCTTATACTTTATTATGCATGTATATTTTTGTATATGCCATATAAATCATGTTTGGATGACTTCATAATTATGTCGCTGTCGCTGTCACATTCCAATGGTTAGTGGACAACGAGTATTGACAATGCCTTGGGTAGGTTTCCGAAAGTCTCTGCCATCACAGTTTACCATTACTACTCCAGCAAACTACCATATCAAAGTCGATGACACAAAATGTGACCCTAACCCTCTTAAATAAACCTTGCTGTCATTTCCTACAGCGTCATCAACATGATATATTCTATTATCATAAGCAAAAATTCATATTATCTAATCATCAGCTCGTCACCCTCAACACAATCAACACATTGCTTTCATTGCTCATCTAATTACAAACATTTTTATAAAATCGTCAGCTTATCAGTAACTGACTATCATGATCTATCGTCCTTTGTACTATCGTCTACATTATCTATATTCAATCACCACAATGAAAATGTCCATCATCTAATTCACGCTTTGCCAACGCCATCGTCGCCTCGTCTTTATAATGTTATGTATACGTTCATATAAAGCCATTTTCATTTATTTTCTTTTCAAGTTATATGTGCAAACCTTCTCATAAAATCGTCAGTATATTTACGGCCGTCAAGCTAATGCCGTCTTCTATAACGACTATATAGTTTATAAACAAACTAACTTTGAAAAATAGAAGAAAAAAATAATTGAAAACGACCGGTAGTATGTATGAAATATAATGCTACATGATATACTACGTGGGAAATTATTTCTAAATTGGTAGTACATGTTTATCGAGTCCCCACTCTCCTTCTGGCAAATTTTATGATAATGTTTGCAATTCGGTATCGCTCTCATTAGTGGTTCCTAGTATCTATTGTCTATCTGTGTATATTGTGCTGCTGTAACAAAGCTCATAAATTGTGTGTACTAATAAAACTAATTGCCTTTCTTGTGTGAAAATACAAGGTCAATCTTATTACTTTTCACGTTGCGTTGATGTTCTCAATTCATCCATTCACATAGTCTATCTTTCTTCCATACACTGTTTGATCAGCTTTACGATCAGCTTTTGTTACAGTTATTTGATTAATTTAAATTTTTTTTTCAAGTTAAAACTCTCATACATCAAAATCATGTTTCTTTAAATCTCTGTTTACCCGAATAATAATGATATATTGCTGTTTCTATCATTCAGTTGCGTCAAATATGAACGAAAACTATTTCGTAATGCGCTCTCTTATCTCTCTTTCTTACTATAATCATGTTTCTAAATCGTCAAAACCTGTACTCTACACATAACTTTAACATTATATGTTAAAAAAATACTAGTGCATTCTCAGCTCAAAGTAAATCCTAATATCACTTGTGTGTTATTGTTGTGTCGCAGTGTGCTGTGTTACTTGATTATTTAGATTTTAAAGATATAGTTAAGAGTTTTATTCAAATAACAACTATCGTGGATATGTTCATGCCTGAAGTTGTTAATTCTGTTAATACAGTTATTGAATACTAAACTGTGTAATCTTTATAATTAAGCATATTCTACGAACGGGCATTACCTTGAGAGAAATGAATAATGCAATTTTGTCGCAAAATGTTTTGAATAGACCTGAAATCAATATTGATAAATAATTTCATGATACATAACGATATATTTTCTTCTAAATATGCATATTCATCATAGAAAAAAAAAATTATTCTTTATTAAAATGAAAATAGACAAATGAAAATTCCTTGTTGTGCTTAGTGTTCAAAAATATGAAACATAACTTATTTGATTGACATTTTAATACTTAACAGTTCCCGTCACTGACAAATGGAGAGATGAACTCCGAGATATCACCGAGCAGGCTGGCTTAGGTCTGCCGAATGAGATCAAACAGGCCCAGGCCGAACAGCCGAAGCGAACTTCGGTCTATTCGGCGGACACCGGTCGGCTAATTCCGCCACCCTCTCGGGCGATGACGCGAGGTGCGTCGAGACAGAAACACCACGAACATGATCTCATGTACCACATCGCTGTCGATGGCAGCAATGAATCACTGGTAAGTTTCGTCGTCTAGTTCTTGTTCTCATCTTTCTCCTTCTTCTTCCCCTTAAAAAAAAAAAAAAATATTTCTTCTTCTTCTGCTCCTTCCCTTTCTCCGATAAGTATTCAATAAAGTGCACTGCGAATGCAAAGGAAAATACCGAACAACTACCAAGCTTTTGATAAAGAGGAGAGGATAAATTGAAATTGAAATTCAAATATTTCATTTAAAGAGAGAGATAGAGAGAGGAGGAGAGGGAGAGATGTTAGTACAAAGATTAAACCACTACATATGGTGACTGATAAAATTGCTTGACAAATTAAATGAGTTTCACCTTTAATCAATCGTCAACCAAAAATCGATTTACAGTTTGATTACAGGGTCTTTTGATTGTCCATATACTAAAAAAAAAAACACATTTATAAAAGGACATATAGTCAATGAACAGATTGATCCCTTTTCTCCTAGATTTCCGCCTAGAAAAAACAAAAGAATCTGTGATGTTTTTCAGTGATACACTTCTTGTTAAATTCTTGTAGCCAACTGGCTGGCAAGTCTTAAGCACATGACATGTGTTGAATGCTCTTCACGCCTCTGGCAGTCCTAGGCTTCGAGCAAAGTTCGATGATCGATAACCCATTGTCTGTTTACATGACTCGGCCGTGTAGTTGAAGTGTGTGCAGACTCTTGTGCAATCGATAACCTATTGTTACCACCTGACAATTGAATTCCAACGATGAAGGACGTGGAATAGTTCACGGAAGTTTGAAGACGAGTTTTCGTTATTCACAACAAACAACATGAATGTGTTTGCGGGATGTGTACAAGACGAAAAAATAGCGTCGTTCAAAAATGAAGACTTTAAACAAAAATCCATGATTCACAGTTCAGTGAAGTTCATTAATATTCAAATTTATTCAAAATCCATGCAGTAGTAAAAAAAGAAGAAAAGTATTAGTTTCCTAGAGACCGAGTCGTTATATCATTGTTAGTATGTGACATAAGAGGGGGGCTGGGTACAAGGCAAAATGGAAAAAATAAGCCTTACTCTAGTACTTCCTAAAGCAAAAGCAATAAATACGAAATGAGAAAATGAACTATTATGAGCATGCGCGTGCGGGGGGGGGGGGGGCTCTTTTGGAAGGGGTGTTACATACTGCCCCCCTAGTTCAGAATTCAACAACAGTTTTCATAACTTTATGATAGAGAATAACAAATCACACTCCTTGAAAGGTTGAAAGTCCAGAAGTATGCAAATATAAAGGTGTCTTGTTTAACACATATCAAGTTGATACAAGATAAGCCCCCGACATTATGAAGTTTGTAAGATAAGACATGCATATACTTTGATGAAAATATGTTAGGTGAACACCTTATGATTTGCATGTACACTGTTAATTATTGTTACTTATTTCATGAAATTATTTTGACAACATGATGAATTATTGACCAATCTAGAGTCATAGAAATCGATAATTTACGTTCTGAGAAGATAATGATGAAATTTGTTTATCAATATACACATATACATCATAATTATGTCACGTTCATTTCATGAAAAGCGGTAATGAAACCTTATGGGCAACAATGTATTATTAAACGGTTTTCAGAACACGGTATAATTAAGAGACTGATTTTTTTTTTTAATGTGGCGTGTTATATATTATTTTGTTATTCTGAAATATTCCTCGAAGAAATTACCACTTATTGGATCACGAGGAGTTAACAAGAACCATAAGGTAATACAAAATTGGGTCAAAAACTCAAATCTGGTGATGGCCTTTTTTAATTTGTAAAGTTTATGCAGTGCACAGGACGTGGGGAAACAAATAACAGTGGTTGGTTATATGCCGTTATTGAAAGTGTTGTGATTCACGGTTCATATTATGCACACGGTTGATGGATCATTTTCATTCGTGAAATTTGGTTTTTACCTAGGAATCAAAATGATCATAATTTCAATGCATAAATCTATCAAAACTTGCATCTCGCCATCTCCATTACAGTTATTTGCATCCCCGGCCGTCATTCACGTGGACGTATATATAACATCTAAAATGTCTTTCACACATTTTCTTCATGTCATTAAATTTCGTCGCGGTTATATTATTGCCTGCAAAATAATTTTGCCAACAAGTGAATTTTGCTCTGACTTCCCGACCGAGTTACGAACGAGAAGCCACATGAAAACGAGGGTTTAACAAAGAGAGAAGATGATGACAAATACAAGGAAAATAAACATGCGATAGCGGCCATTGCTGAAAGAATAATGTTGTACCTTCGCTTGTAAAAGTTTATTGTGGCAAACTTAATGAGGAAAGATGCAACAAGAATCAGGTTTCTATCTAAGGATTCCCCTTCTTCATCACCTACCCCCCCCCCATCTTTTCATATATCTTGTCCTATCACAACAATGTGCCCGTTTCCGTCATTCACAGACCATAAAAACGAGATAATGATGAAAAATAATGATAGTTTTTGAAATTCTTGCCCCCTTCCCCAGGTGTGCAATTATGTTCACTGAGTCAATCGATATTCTAATCATATTTGTGTTTGACAGGTCCTTGAAATGCTTTGCCAAATTCTTCAGACCGACTCTCTCACTGCAGTGCAATCTTGGCTCGTATCAGCTGGAGAAAGAGGTATGTTGACAACCAAATGCGTGATTAACTTTTCTGATAATTAATCATTTATTAACAATAGAGATTACGGATTGATATTACATGTTATATTTCTTTCCTTGTAGGGGGGGGGGGTGGGCGTTGCATTAGCTAGATATAGAGAGGGGGAGGGAGGGAGGAAGGGAAAGAGGGAGAGAGAGAGAGAGAGATAGAGATAGAGAGAGAGAGGTGATTTGAATTGGAGAGATATTTCACCAACTGCGTAAAAGATACTTATGAAACGACCTAAATAAATAGGATTTCTATTAAAAGATCTTTCAAGGAAGGGACAAAAGTTGTATATGAATTTTGACTTATTAAATGCAATCAAACGAAATGAGAAATGTGGAATCATTTAAAGTCTTAAAATACGAAATTAGAACAGGAATAACACATTTTAAGATACATTATTAATGATGACGAATCGCGTTTTTCAAAATGAGTATGCTGACGATTTATTTTTCCTTCTTCTTCAAAATTTCTGTTAAACATTTGCATTCATTTACGAAATTGTCTCCATCTTTTGATTATTAAACTTATCACTAAATATCAAACGAACTGTAGGCATTGAGAGATTGTATAATAAGTTGATATTTATTTCTGAACTTGCTCCTAACCTATAGAAAAGTCGCTTGTACTTGACATGATCCGGTCAGCGATGAGCAGCGAGGCTGATTATTTCCAGCGCAATATCGCCGAAGCACCACCGCCACCGCGTCCATCGACCAACCTACCGGCAAACATGAACGTTACAAACGGTTACGGAGACGTCGACTTTCCTTCGCCGCCGCCGTTCGCCGGGAGGGACGTTCGTTACCAAGCCGTGGCTGAGGCCGCAGCGGGTCTTAGTACGCCAAAGAAGCCAGAGAATAATCAAGAAAAGACGATATTTGACGCAGAAGGTATTTGCCTTTCCCTTTTCCCAGCCTCTTCTTTTTGTTCTTCCATCTTATTCGAACTTCTTTTGTTTTTCTTATAATTCCACTGAAATCATCTTTTAATTCTTTTCTCTCTATATATCTGATTTTTTGTTTACTACTTCTGATATATTACCATCATTTACTGTTATTTTTACTCCTTCTCCTCCTACTACTATTTCTACTTCATCTTTTTCTACTACTATACACTACTGTACTACTACTACTACTACTACTTCTACTTCTACAACTACTACTGCTACTAGCTACTACCTATATTTCTGCTACTACTAGTACTGCCACTATTACTCCTTCTATACGCCTTCTCTTACTATAACACATAATTTTTCACATTAATTTTCGTGAATTTTTCTCCTTAGGAATTTTACCAAAGTTGGATTTGAGAAGGAAAAAAGATTCAAATGGTAAGGCAATTGGTGTCAGGGTTTTTGTTGCTTGTTGTGGATTCCGACACCCTGATTCCTCCGCATGTAAGACCGATTGTTTTGAGTTTTTCAGTGCATTACCAGGGTTTCTTGCAGAAATTAGTGTTGAATCAGAGTTTATGGAGTAATTGAAGCCTGCTTGACACTGTGTGGGGACAGGATGAATCACAAACGCACTTTGGGGTAAAATAGGACATCCATATATGCATTTTACATCACTTTTAGACATGAAGTTTTTTACATTTTTAGTGATAATAACTGCTGCATTCATAATTAGCATCATGTACATAAAAACACATTGAGGTCCAAATAAATATATTGAAAATTTCAAAATCATCCCACCATCTTCGGGTGTGTTGAGGGGTGACAAAAACATTAATATGTGAAAGAGTCGTTTTTACCATGAACTTATCAATCATGAACAAAAATTGTATGCAATATCATACTCAAATAACTTATTCAATGTAATGAGTAAATATTTACAATAAAAATAAAAAACTAAACAAAGCATATTAGTGGACCAGCAAACTTCATTTAATGTCGGGCAGGATTGCTGAAATAGGCTTATCAAGGAGAATTTTTTAAAAAAAGAAGACTTGTCTGTAAACTGCATGTAAAGCGCTTGTAAATTGCATGAAATATGTTCTTTTAATTCAGTTTGTTGACACATTGTGTCATTGCATTGGCTTGAACTGACAATCTAGGTGTCTTGTTGAGGGTTTTGAGAGTGAGGTGTTTTGTCCAATCATATCCCCTTTTATTTTTTATTTAATTTATCAATCTTTATTTCTTTTCTTTTTTATTTCTTTAAAAAAAAAAGAAGGTTATTATCATATTTTTTTATAGGGGAGGGGGCAATATATCATCATACATTATGTCATTGTTACTTGTTCCACTTCAAACTATAGTAATAAAATATTGTTAGTGGGTATGTGTTGATCTTGGGGACTTACTTACTTTACCCCAAAACTTTTTTTTTTTTGGGGGGGGGGGGGGG
>BEXV01002223.1:0-41765 GCA_003118195.1 Hemicentrotus pulcherrimus | reverse complement strand
GGGTTGCGTCCCTATGGGGAATATGGAGAAAAACTTGCTCTTTCATATGACACCTCATTTATTAAGTTTGACCTTCAGGATCACAAGCCCCAAAGGTTTGAAGTTCAATTTTTTTCATAAAATCATTGACCAATTTTCATGGTCGCGCAATGCACGTAGACTGCATAGGAATGTGTGCAATCTCAATGGAAAGGATTTTAGCACACAACATTAGGTGCGCGATCAGACACCCTACATGTAGTTAATGGGAAAACACCCTGTCCCTCGGATAGGACGTTAAATGGAGAGTCACCAACTTTGCACTTCAAGAACCCACTTCACTATTCGCATATGAGTAGGGGAATCCCCGTTGTAGTGGTCCACCTGCACACACCCCATTATAGAGTCTAGTCCGACAATGCTCTGTAAAGAAGAAGTAGATCTAGATCTACATGTACATGTATGTCTTTCGGTGTCGCACAAGAAGACTGTCTGAGGTCAATGCGGGTTAACATTCCATCTCAAACACAAGATAACAAGCAGGGAGGACATTAGAATTACAATACACGTCTGCGGTAATTGTGCGATACATGTAAGTTGTCATGGCAAAACGTCCTCAGTGAAAAAGCTTGCGATATCGCTACAGCTGTACAAAATTTTTAAAAAGAGATACATTCGTTAGGTAGCGCCGCTCACTGACAATGTCTACATGGAATATTATTTTGAAAAACCCAAAACATTCTTCTGACAAAAAGGTTTCATGTGAATTTTTAAAATTTCAAGTTATTGTCTATACATGTTCAGCAAATGGACCTCAATGTTTACATCCATCTTCACGGCCGAACTCGTTGGTGGAGCAAGGGCGCGTCTGCAAGCGTTTAGATCTACATGTATGCTCAAACAACGGATCACGCCGGATTCCTCCTATGGTTGTGCCTTGGTGTGCTAGACCGCTTGAGTGAATTTTACCTCGCCTTTACCCCATGTACATTGCTTTGTCAGAGCTGCCAACCAGTACAATTTTTCCTCTAAAAATATGATTTTCAAAAAACTAAACAATTTTTAAATTAAAGAAAAAATATATATATTTTGTTTTGTGTGTGTGTTACATTTGCAATGGCAAATAGCCCATTTTCTCCTGTAAAGTATCCTACAAGCATCTCACTTCTGTAATTTGGGGATGTTCATTGGCTCATCAAAACACTTGTCATGACAAAATCATGCATTGGTCCATTGAAAAAATACCGGTAAATAGCGCTTATTTCCTGGCGTCTGGGAAATAAGCCTCCGAAGCGGGAAAAATGCCAACCCTGGTTTGTTCTAAAGAGGGTAAAAGAAAGCATCAGGAAAATCACATGTGAATTCAAAGGCAGAATGCATCTGCTCATATCCTTTCTTTTGAGGTCCAATGATCGCTTGACCCCCTCTCTCCCTCTCCCGAAACAAAGAAATAACAATCGAAAGTGTAAAAAAAAAAATACCATTCGGGAAATAAACTTATGCACACAGGTACTGTATTTTTCATGCTGATTGAGATCATCTCAAAATCAAATCCATAATTGAATTTGTCTTTCGAAAGTGCCACTCCCCCTGGATATGGAAAATGTCTGAATTTGCACTAGTAGCTAGCAGTGCATGTTGTGGCAGTGGAACTGACAGTGTACAACAAAGGATACAAACCTGTTCACATTTGAAACTTTTTTAAATTGAAAATTGAAAATTACCAGCAGTTTTAAATGCAAGCCTGTGTAAAGTGCATTGACTTTGATTTAATGTTTACCATGCTCGGCTTTTACATTCATAAATGTAAAGACATGGATATGACCTGATTGGGATGACAGTTTGATGGCTTCCAAGTGATCAAATATGGATAGTTAACCTGATTTTCTCAGAAGCCATATGATGGTTTCTAGAAATTGTCTTCCAGTTGCTAATTAATTATCATTTGTTAAAAACTCAGATGTTCAAAGGTGAGACCTTATTTCACCTCAATGCTAATACTTTCAATGTTTATTTTCGTTGCAGGATAGGGACTAACTGTCATCAGAAGTGTTTGAAATTCTGGAGATTGACCAATCTGATAATACACAATGTCTGTTCTGCAAGCCATTGAAGAAAAGGTTAGTATTGTGTCAAATGCATCACTAAGAATGATTAATCTTCCCTACATGACACTGCACATGTTCGTGAACAGTATGAATTTGTACGATTCTGTATTCAGTGCAGAGTGAAAACAAGTTTTCTAACACTAAGCGGAACTGTGTCATATTTATATAAACTCGGCAAGTTTTTAGGCTCCTTGTTTGGGCTAGTGGCGCTCGGTTGCATGTTTTGAGGATGTTGTGCCATACTGTCTTTTATCAGTGCAGTGGTGGAACTTGTCTGATGTAGCAGTAACTATTGTGCTGGTGAGAGGGTGTGTGGCCCGGGGCGGGTGATTGGGTGCCATTGGTAGTGTCGGTGAGCCAGAACTTGGTTGTCTACATAATTTGGTATAGTCGATCTTGATTAGGTCACGCACTTACTACATACATATGTAGCTCCAAGCTGGATTACTATCCATCATCTTTAAGTTGTGTTCAATTTGAGATATGTTTTCCTAATCATTAGCAGTGGTCACAATGATGTAATTGTAAAGCATAATAAATTTAACAATGATATGTGTCTTTTATATTGTTTTTCCCTTCTTTTTTTTTCCCCCCAATCAATATCAGAAATACATTATTAGAAATATTGGAAATACTTGTTTCTTGATTAGTCAATTTTATTCATGTTATAAATGTAAATTATTTTCAATATACATGTACATGTACAGTCTGTTAATTTGTCGCAAATGCAAATCAATAAAATCCCTCTGGAGGGAAAAATGTAGAGAAAATGAATATATTCATTACTTTAAAAAAATCAATTGTCAATGAGATAACCTATGCCGTGGTAAGGGTTAAATATAAATCTTTGTTTGGATTGCAAAGGGCACAAATATTAATGTATGCTCTCAGACTTTGGTCCAATATTTTTTTTGGGATAAAATTACTAAAACCCTTCTTACATCATTTTGTTTTTTGGATGGCATTTTATGTTTATTTTCTTGTATTTAAGTACCATTATTTATCAGAATGTTATTGCACTTCAAGAACAGTTGAAATCTTATCTGCCATTATTAATATCTAAAGTACTTTATTAAAATACCAAATCAAAATATGCTTTATATTTTTTAATACACATCAGATAAATTTGTGAAATTCTAGATCAAGTAAAGTTGAGAGTTTTAACTGGGTGAGTTGTCGGCTGGTCCACCATATATGCATTGCAAAATCATCTTTAAATGCACATTATCATATCACGCAGCATGTACTTTCCAAATTCACACATGAACAGCAGAGGCAATTGAAAAAGTATTAATAAATGTCACATTCGAGCTATAAATGGTGGTTTCGCTTCTAAAATTTGAAAATGCCCATCTCTAGAGTGTGTCCGTAAGACTACCGGTAAGGCAACATGGTTTCATGAACAGTGGCTGTGGTGATTGTGGTTGTGGTGATTCAAAATAGTTAATAGACATCGAAACAACCGTTTTTTTAAAATACGGTACATATGTACATGTTTGTTCATCCATCAATATGACTTCCCTTACAATGCTATCGAAAATGTAATGATAAAAGAATTATAAAAATATATATATATGCATTTTACAATACACAAATAAATATCTTTCATTTAGAGATATGAAAGGAAAGGGCAATTATTTTATGAACTACATTTTTTGTCTCGCCTGCGTAGCAAAAAGCGAGACATAGGCGCCGCTTTTCCGGTGACGACGGCACTGACGGCGTCAACATCAAAAACTTAACCTCTGGTTAGGTTTTTAAAATTTTAGTATAATTTTGAAAGTATAAGTTTTTATTCAATGAAACTTAGACTTAAGGGTTATCAAGTATCCCAAATCATGTGAGTAGCATTTCAGGTCACTAATTTAAGGTCAAAGGTCATTTCAGGTCAACAAACATAGACTATGTTGTGGCATCAACATTAAAACTTAACAAAAGGTTACAAGGTTGAATTGTTATCATAATTTTGAAAGTATACACTCCTATTCCATAAAACTTGAACATAGGGGTTATCAACTATCATCAATCATGTGATTAGTCTTTTAGGTGACAAAGTCAAGGTCAAATTTAATTTAAGGTCTGCAAACTTAGACTTTTGTTGTGGTATCAGCATCAAGATTTTGAATTTTTAGCATAAGTTAAAAAGGGTTTGTTCAAATTTCATGAAACTTGTACACAAAAGTTATCAAATATCACAAATCATATGACACAAATTCCAGGTCAAAGGTCAGTAGACATGGATTATGTTTTCACAACTTAATATGAGCATTAATAAATCCATTTTTATTATTTGTTCTTATTCCATTAAAGTAATTAATCTTGGTACAAATTTTAGTAAATAATTCTTCTGATGAATCTAAAGGGGGGGGGGTGGTTTTTTCATCATATCGAATTGCGTAATGCAGGCGAGACCGCCGAGAGAATTTCCCTTGTTTCTTCTCCAGGGCTGTAGTCCTCCTTTAATTTGACCTTGTTTAGATGCACAGTGTTGATGTTTTGCTTTGATAGACGTGACAATGCTTAAATGCTGCGCTATCAGTGCTGAATGAGAAAGAGAATTTCTAATCAATCTGAATTGTATAGTAATTACCAAATTATGCAGAGAGATTAAAGGACAAGTCCACTCGAAAAATAATTTACTTTTAATTAAAGCAGAAAAATCAGACAAACCAATCAAAAAAAGTTTGAGCAAAATCGGATAATTAATAAGAAAGTTATGATTTTTTGAAAAAGTATGTAAAACTATAGAACAATGAGATTCACAACACAAATTGCCAAGATGGTTATCAGCTTGTGACGTCATGTCCTCACAACTTATAAATTGCTTTACATAGTTTAATCCAATTAATTTCCCTTTTTATCCCCCAAAACTCCATTCCCCATGCCTTTGCCCAGGTTATATGATTTGTATCATATTGCGTGTGTGACATTTCCCAAAAACTTTTCTGAATTTTGAAGAATTTAAACTATTTTCTGAATATTGTATTTCATAATTATTGATTTTTATATAAATAGTTTATCAATTTTTTATTTTTTTTCATGATTTATTTGGACAAAAATTACTCTTTATTTGTGCATCCACACAAAAACATATTACTAACAATCTAACTTGGATGCTGGTGTGAAGAAATAGGGTGAAAAAAGGAAATTTATATTATTAATATACAAGAAATAGTTTGTGCATAGTGAGGACCATACGTCACAGACTCATGAGTGAGTTGCCAATTTGTGTAGTGATTTTCAAAGTATTTCATGTCATTAAAAGTTCATAACTTTCTTATTAGTCATCCGACTTCGCTCAAACTTTGTTTGATTGGTTTGTCTGATTTTTCTGGTTCTTTTAAAAGTAAGTTATATTTGGAGTGGACTTGGGCTTTAAGCTTGTGAACCACATGCAAGCTTTAATATGTGCCGTGCTGGTTATATGGGATTGTGGGTGTGTGTGTGTGCACACATGTTCATGTATATCTCTCACACATTGTACACATGTAATGTACATGTTGTGTGAACGCTCTTGTTTGTGTGTGTGTAGGCTATATTTTAGGCTGAACTTTGTACATGCCTGTATTATTGCAATTTTGGGGCCCTGATTTTTCCCTTTTTTCATTTTTTTTTTTCCATTGGGGTTTTTATGAATTCAGTGCAATCAATTATTATTGATTAAAAACATTTTTGTATTTGTGGACGTCTATAAATTACAATGACAAATAAAAAGTATTGTAACAGGAATATTAAATTACAATAATTACTAGATTAAAGAGGAACATGTAATGCATGCTACATTCACAACCTAAAAAAATCGGAATATTCTGATTTTTTGTTGTTGATTTTTTTAAAAGCCAAATTTATCAAACTTAAAGATGAAGTTGAGTTCTTGTCATGCGATTGCATTGTGAAAGAAACTGTGTGGAATCGACCAGAAAAGGTTGATTACCTAGCATANCTGCATGCAGAAGACTGTGAAAGCTGTGCCTCATCACCATGCATCTTTTGAAATGACCCTGTAAAAAAAAAAATTGTTTTAGTGAAATATCAACTGGTACAATTTCTTACAAGTTACAAGGCCACATCAATTCTCAAGCTGAGAAATTTTTAATGTCCTTAAAATTGTAGGATAGGTTTTTTAAAAATTAAATCAGGGCTGTCAACCCTCTTGCATTTGGAGGGAGTCTCACACGACCACGCCCTTCCTCCCACTTTGATGTAGAATCTCCCGGTTTATGAAAGACCCCCTGCCAAACTAGTAACCATAATTTTTCCCTTTCACTTTTTCGCTCAGCCCAGAATAAATAGAATTTTAACGTAACATTCCCATTCAAAATAAGGTAAATTACTCACCAACAGCATAGAATTGAAGTCCTGTCACTACCTGTATCAATAAAGGTATTGAGTCGTTCCTGTCTGTCGTCCTCCTCAGCTCTTCATCCACCAAGTTAATGAGGTAGAGCGCTGTCTCTTTGGAAAAACCGGTACCTAGTCCGGAATGACTCATCGTCGTACACTTTGAGAGGGTTCTTGCGGTCACGAAGGCCTCTCTGAGGTCTGCCTATCAACTCTCTGTTCCGCCATGCTGTCCCTGTCACACGAAATAGAAAAAAAATGAATTTAAATTAGAACATGAAATAAAAAAATATTAGGGCCTAGCCTATTCATTGTTTATCAAATAAATCCTGTGATATTAATGTTTTGCATTCTTTGTATTACCGTCTAGACTCTAGACAATCTGATTTTGAATAGATCTAGCTTTTGCAATCTCTAAAAAAATATTAACGATAGGGTCTACTTTGATTGCATAAAAGAAAGGAGTGCTAGATCTATTGATTCATACTAATATTGGATAGACTAATTAGATCTAGACTTCTAGGATTGTTACTGAACGTATGGGCCAATTCCTGTCATGTTTTGTCTAGTGACTTCCGGTAGACCCTACAGCCTAGCCAGTCTAGATCTAGACTCTAGATCTAGGGTCTAGACCTAGGCCTAGATCTACATCTTTAACAATAATTTACAAAATATTCTAGTCTAGATCTAGACCTACTTTTCATAAATTCATGCCATGGTTTGGCGTGCTTTGACTAATTTCTTAAGACTGATCTAGGTCTAGATCTAGACCTAGACCTAATCTAGCCTAGATCTAGATCTAGACTAGGGTCTAGACAGAAATAACTGTCTGGTAGTCTATGGGTCATTCTGACGCCAGACGTAGTCTCAGTGGAACAACCGACGATATAGATCTAGAGTCTAGAGACTGAAGCTTTTGGTCTAGATCTAGATTTCTAGACCAGGCCTACGACTAGATCTAGAAGTCTAGTCTAGACATCTAGATCTAGAAGTCTAGTCTAGAGTAGACATCTAGATCTAGATCTAGACCTACGTGTCTGTGTTGTGTGTCTCACCACCACCGACTTTGAGCTTAAGCTCAAGTCTATTCAGTAGGCCTAGATCTAGACTAGAGTAGATCTAGACTAGGTCTAGATTCTACTGAGTGTCAGTGTAGGTCTAGGCTACTGGCTAGGCCTAGATTCAAGTAGTAGTAGATCTAGGCCTAGATTCTAGGCTCACTAGGCCTAGTAGTAGACTAGATCTAGTACTAGATCTAGTCTATCTAGATCTAGGTCTAGACCAGGCCTTTGTATAGATCTAGATAGACTAGTCTATAGATCTAGATCTAGATCTAGACAGTAGAGTCTAGACCTAGATCTAGTATAGGCTTACGCTAGATCGAGATCTAGATCTAGACTCTAGATCTAGCTAGACCAGTAAAATCCATAAGCGTGGAAGATTTTTCATTTTCATTTCGGCATTTTTCGTTCCCCTCCGTTAAATCATGTAGATCTAGGCTAGAGTAGATCTAGATCTAGACTCTAGATCTAATCTAGATCTAGATCTAGACCTAGATCTAGATCTAGAGAAGCTAGCAACATCAGCCATCAGCACAGCACAGCAGAAAAAGCAAATGGAACTGTCGCTAGATCTATACCCCCCGAGGCCAGGAATGCCTCAAATGTCATGATCAACATATTTTTCTTCCCGAATCACACAATTGTGTGATGTTATAACTTATTTCGTANTCGTGCTGGATGCGATCGCGCATGTTGTTAAACGGCTCCTTCTTTTACTTTTGCAATGTTTTGGCATGAACTTAGATCAAAATCTATCAGCAGATGTTGTTTTTGGAAGGTTATTTTCGTCTTCATGCAAGATAAAATTGTCGGTAAAATGTGTGGAAATGTCCTGTACCACGTGAGTCCCATATGTTCAAATTCGTGCTGGTTTTGACTTACTTTTTTTTTTGTTTTTTGGGTGCAACGTGTATAAACCGCACCCCCGACTTTGACATTTTTTCGGCGGCAAGAAGGTGGGGTTTATACACCGTTAATTACGGTAATACAAAAATTTGGTATGAGGTCATGAATTTGGTTCAAATGAAGATATTGGAAGCATACATACATTGTACATGTATGCGATTTTACAATATTTGATGATCGTTGTCTCTGTTGAAATCGAGTCTAAAGTGATGAAATTGTAAATAATAAACTCTTTATGTTGTATACATGTAGCTCCCTCTCAAGACTAATACATGTATTACTTTAGCTTTAAAACAATATTTCTTAATTGCAATCAACCTATTTTGATATTTCCGTTTGGAAACTATATATCAGAACTGCATATTCCGAGATTTTCATGGTCGCAGCTACTGTGGAATGGCCTGAGGCGCTATTTGAAATATTTGAAATTTACTGGGAGTAACAGTAAATCCTTTATTATTCAATTTCTCAAAAGCAGAAGTGTTTTAGGGCCAAATTTTCTAGTGCTTATAATACATTCCCAGGGGCAGCCAAATATATTAAAATTTTAAAGGATTACTATCTATTCAATCTTCAAAATTTACCAAAACTTTGCATTACCTGTTAAGTGCAAACCAATCAAAATTCATCTTATCAGTCATTTTTTTTTTAGGAACTACTGTATTATTATTCCTAGATATAGTGGTGATTTGTTTTGTTTGTTTGGTTATACTGAGTACATGTACATCAAACTCAGGGGCGGACTGGCCATGGGGATTTTAGGAGTATTCACTGGAGGCTGCTCAAAAGTTCAATACATGCATACTGTAGTCATCAGAACATGTAATGTCACATGTAAATTGAAGTTAATGTTGGACAAATACAGAAATATATGTAGCTTAAAAAATTAAAATCAAATCAAAATCAAATGCCCTAAATTCATATAATCCTGCATGCATTACATTGCTCCTTTTTTCATCCAAATCCAATCCAATCCATTCCAAAACATGTTTGCTTTCTAAAGCACCTTTTCCTTGCAGTGACAAGTGTTTGCCATTTACCATAAGCAATATTTATCACTTCAAGAAGACCATTTGAGTCTATACAATAATACATATTGATATTTAAAAAGCGCCTTTACATAAACATGCTCAAAGCGCTTTACATTAGTAAATAAAACAGAGGAATTATTTGGTTCTTTAGCAAAAAAAGTGGGGCTTCCGAAGTTTCTTGAACTGGTCAATAGATTCAAAGCTCTCCAGCATGACCAATCTTTTTTCATCCCTTCAGCTGTCCAAGATGCCGGCCCCAATCCGGCTCAAGGACTTGATCCGCAACATCCGGGCCGTCAGGACGGCAGCGGACGAGAGGGCTCTTGTCCAGAAAGAACTTGCCCAGATCAGGGCAATGTTCCGAGAAGAGGACAATACTTACAGGTGTCGCAATGTAGCCAAGGTCCTCTATATTCACATGCTTGGTTATCCAGCGCATTTTGGTCAGGTAAGAGATCAATTTGTACACTTTTTATTAGCACAAACTTGAACTTTTACTGGTGTGAGAGTGTAGATGGTCACATCTTTTCATTTAGTATTAGATAAGTAAATTATATCAGGAGTGATTTAATCAAAGATTATTACTCTCCAATTCCTTGATCCTTGTCCATGGTATTTAATAATTTCCCCCTTCCCGCAGTATTTAAGCAAATGTAAATGGCATGCATTCAAATTTATTTGTTGAATCTTTAATAAATGAGTTTTAGAATGGACATTGGGACTTTGAAATTGTCAAGGTGTTACAGTGATATTGATTAACACTGTATAAATGTTCATACAACTGTACATGTAACATGCCAACTGCTATTTTCCTTTAGTGTCTTTGTGAATGTGGGGGAAAATAACCCAAATTGGTAGTGCTAAAAAGTAATAAATTCAAATTAGTAACTTGAAAACCAAAAAACAAACAATCTAATTTAATTTGAACACAAATAAAAAAATAATCAACAAGGAAATATGAAAAAAAAAACAGGCAATACTCTCTACAGAAAAGAGCCCACATTGATACTTGACACAAGGTACATGTGAACATGGACGCTGATATTGAACACCATCAAGCTGTCCCCACATATTCAATTTCCTGTATGTGCATGAGTCGGCATACCTAATACATGTTCTCCTACCAGCATTGCGTACAGAGATCGCACAATGACCCTTGAACGTGTGTAATTGCATTTTGTAGAGCCCCTCTCCGTTATGCGCATCATTAAAGGAAGTTTGCTTGAGACAAACGCTCAAAGAGTTTGCATAAATTTCAGCATTGTGTCTGTTGTAGAGTAGAGTGCTGTGAACTATGAGTCGCTTTAAATGTTGTGTCTCTTCTATTATTTAGTGCGTGTTTGCAGATTTGTTCAATTCTGAAATAAATTGCTATGTGTAAACTGCCCTTTCTGTGTACATCAAAAACTCTTTCACACTGTAAGCCTTCTTTTGGGGAAGAAAATTTTTAATTACAGTAAATAGTTCAACTTTACATGTTTTACGTAAGTTCATTAAAAAAATTTGTTATAGTAGTAGTGTGCACTATTATATATTGCTTTTTAATACCGACAAGAACTCTTCTCTTTTAAATTCCATATTTTTATGTATCTATATTGTCAAACTTATACATTTATTCATCAGAAATGACCAGGATTTTTTCCTTTTGTTGCTTCAGCTACATTTATCTTTGGGAAAGATAATACCAATGAAATAATGTAACAGTGCTTGATGTTATGATTACGTTTCTCTCTTCCATTTACAGCTGGAATGTTTGAAATTGATAGCATCTCCGAGATATGCAGACAAAAGAATAGGTTATTTAGGAGCTATGTTACTTCTAGATGAACGACATGATGTTCACTTACTCATGACAAATTCAATGAAAAAGTAAGTAGGAGTCTTTCCTTGTCCCGTATTTCTCTCAAAATCTCTTGCTTTTTTTGTATTTCTTATCAATGTCAAATTTTGTTTGATTTTTTTTAGTACGACAAGTTAAAATGAAAGTTTTCAGTTTTTTATGTTAATTATTAACCGACAAAATATGAAACAGAAAAACAAACAAAACAATTTGCTTATCAATTGAATACTTGTAGATTCATGCTTCAAGGAAGTTGCTGTGTGATAAGACTTGCCAGGCAAAGGGGCTTGTGAACTTGAGAAAAAAAAAAGAAAAAATGCTGCTGGATTGTCTGAATGTTGATACTTAAAGAAACCCAGTTGCCATTTCGGATTAGATTTTTATCAACTACCATTAATTATTTGAAAATTAGGGACCGTTCTGAACTTAGGAGGATCATTTACCATCGCTCCGTTGTCAATTTTGAGCCCTGCTATTAAAAGCAAGTACATTGAAACTGGATACAGACTCCTTTAAGTGGACTGAAAGTTCATTGGTAGGTTATATTCACATACATGTACAGGCTCCTTAATATGTATTTGATTGATAAACATTGCTCACGGGAACAGAATAAATGTCTTAATTGACAGTGAATGCTAAAGCAGTTCTGACTATATTTGTATGTTTTCTCCCCTACAGTGATATGGGTCATAACACACAATACATCGTAGGTCTGTCACTGAGCTGTCTAGGTAGTATCTGCTCGCCAGAGATGAGCCGAGATTTAGCTGGGGAGGTCGAGAAGATGATCAAAACTTCAAACGCTTACATCAGAAAGAAGGTAATTTTTTCTCTTCAAGTAAACAGAGTGTGATTAAACTGTATTGTCTCCAGAAATCAAAACAATTGGTTTAAGCATTGTGTAGCTACATGTACATGTACATATTGATAACTCTTTTGAAATCATAAATTCATATTTATTATCTAAATGCTCTGTTATAAAAAGACTTTTTTTTACTTGCCTTCAGTGGAAAGATTAGAATTTCTTAGAATTGTAGATGAACACTAGATTTTTTTTGTTGTTGCCTTTTTTGCCTTTTTTAATGTTACTTTGTAGCGTTCACAGACATTCATTAATTCTACTTTAAAAAGAAATTCCATGTAACAGGAGCACAACATTTTTACTTTAAAACTATTAACCTACTTTTTACAGTATGCAAAATGACCAATCACATGGCACATGTAGTTCAGATTTCATCAATAGAAGCTTACAATCATAGTTCTGTGCCTGCTCAAACCCTAATGCATTTTATTCAAAACATCTTTCATTACTTTCTCTCTTCTCTTTTGATACAGGCTGTGCTATGTGCTGTAAGAATTGTTCGCAAGGTCCCAGAACTGATGGAGATGTTTATCCCTTCTGTTCGCTCTCTACTAAATGACAAAAATCATGGTAAGATACAAATATAAACTCTCCTCGTCATACTGAAGGTGGAAATTTTACCGTCAGGAATTTTTATTAGCCTGAAACCTGTAGAAAATAATATTGGGTAATTTCTTCTGGTAATCTACCTTGGTGCATCATGGGGAAAAAGCTCTGGCCCAAGAACATTGAAAGCAAGTAATTCATTTGAAAATTGAACAGGAAAAAACAAATTTATTGCCCAGAGTAGCAGTTCATGCTAAATTGGAAATACTAGTGATGCCTACAAGTAATTAGTATAGAGTACTGACCAATATGGATGTAAAAAAAGTGGTGAAAACAAAACGATGTAAACAATTAATTAGATTATAAAATGCATTGTTTAGATTTTGGTATAGATCTACTCAACCTTGAAACTTGGTGTAATATAATCTAATTTTTCTCATCTCTCTGCTGTGTGTCTTAGGTGTGCAACTTACAGCTGTAGTACTGATCACAGAGATGTGTGAGAATAGTCACGATACACTTGTTCACTTCAAAAAGGTTGGTAAACATTGGCCTTTCCATATTCATCTTGTCTTCCTTCAATAAGACCATTGCAGTGAAGCACTGCATGGATCATTTTGCAGTGCTGTTATCTCATAACTTGAAATTTTTGTGTGCACCATATTTAGTATTTGCTGTGACATTTACCCCCTTCAGGTCGAAGTGAATCTTTAAATGTTTAGTTGATGAGTAGTACTTTTTGGTAATTATATGAAATATTTTGAAATTTTATTTTTAACAATTCAATGATTTTATATTTTGCAAATTTATTAATTTGATATTTTGATGATTAATTGATTCAAACAGCTCTCTTTGTTATGATTAAACCTTAAATCATTTTTTGTTGTTGTATTGACATGTTTGATTACATCTTCACCCATAATTTGGCTGAGTTCTCAGTGTCACCATTACGAGGAAATGTCTGTCGTTTCCATAATGGTCTTGCTCGCCCAACTGAGTGGGTGGATGGGGGTGGAAAGCAATTTCCAAAGTGCTTTCATTCATGACTGATACATGCAACTCTATACTTGCCAAGGGCCATAGAATATTTTCCTTTTTTCTTTTTTTTTTTACCATCTTGCTTGGAGGCTATGATATATCAAATAGGTTCCTTGAGGCTAAGTAATTTTAAATGTGACAGTTATTAGGAAATGCAGTGTGGAACTCTAGATAACTTCTGTAAAGCTGTGTGTTGACAATTGGCATACTTTACAAGGAATATAACAAATTCTTGTATTTTTCTACGTACATCTTCGTCAGGTGATAAAAAGTTTGGTTTTTCAGGTTGCATCTCCCACATAGTACTTATTAAGTTTTTATTAAATGCCTTGAAAGGATTATTGTATTTTTAGTTCCCGAGATCTCGGCAAAAAGTAACCAGTTTTACTAGCTACAGAATAAGGATTTAAACCACCACTTACAAAAAAAAACCCTGGGATATGATTAACTGAGGACAGTGTAAAAAAATGCTTGAATACTGTTCTTGATCAAATCTCTGGGTTGTTTACTTGCATGCAGATGAAATTTGATATGTCTCTCAGCTATACGCATAGAAGACAAATTGGGGTAAGACTTGTAAGAGGAGAGGATTTATTTAATAGTCATAGCCCTCTAGTTGTCACCCCTTGTAGTGTAGATTTAACATAGCTAATCAATGGTATGGTACATGTATATCTTCATGTGGAATCATTAGATACATGTATGTATATTCATGTAGCAGCTTTTTCAGGTTATGTGGAGTATGCATCTGACACATATCTAAATTTAACAAGTTGCTGTGGGTTCTGTTGATACATTTTCGTATTGGCTTTGATGACTATTTCTTGCCATGTTATGGGTTTAAAGGTGAAAAGATTAAGTTCAAGTCTTTCAATTTTTCAAAAATGTTGAGATGTTTTATAAAGGCATTGTCTTTGACGAGGGAAGGGGGGGGGGGGGGGCTGATGCATATAGAATAATAAGTTCAATTCCGACTCCCGTCCAAAAAAAATTGTTCGGAGCCCTGTCAATATGAAATTGTTGTAGTTGGGAAGAAACGTTTAAGACTTTGATAAAAGAAGTATTATCAGACTCTTTGCCTGCAAATTGTGAAAAGTTTGTATTTAATTTCCTTACATTCTATTGGGGAGAAAATAAAAAATGTAATCCAGCATACAAGATTTTGACCATTTCTGTCTCTCGAGCACAGCAAACATTCTTGGAGAATACTTGGGAATATTAGTTTTTACATGTACTAACTAATCTTTTCATGTCATTCTTAAGATGATATGTTAACAGTATAAGAATTTCCCTTAATGTATTTTTACTGGTCCTTTTTGGTGAAACTTGTTTATTTCTATGTTTTGTTTCAAAATTACTTGTCTGCCTAATACAGTTGGAGGTACGTTATACATGTAGACTCATCTGTTGTCAATTATGTACAATTTTGTGTGAATATGCCTCCCCCTGTCTTTACTTTTAGTGATATTTATCCTTTCACAACTACAGAGTTCTCCATAATGAAAATAATGTTATAGCACTGAAAAAAAAATTGAAATTATTCATAAATGCAAAATGATTGCCAAGCATTCACTACTTAGATGGAGCTAGTTTTTTTCCCTCTTTTAGCTCCAATTTTTTTCAAATTGTGTGTGTGTGCAAAGTTTAGAGTTTTTCAGTGTGGAGAGTGCTGATTCATCAAATTTGCTTTCTATTTGATATTACAGAATTATTTTCACTAATTTGTGACAAGTATGCCTGCGTTATCCCTTATCTGTGTACTTGAATGCAATGATAAAACTGTAATTTGTCGTTAATTGTAAACAGTGTACATCATTTATGTCGCCTGTAGGTATTTGTGTTGCGTTTAATTTTAAGAGATTTTTTTGCCTGGTTGTGTTTTGGGATTTCTGTTTCAGCACGAAGATGGAAATTGGTGGTCAATTTTAATTTTGCCCTTGATTTTTGTCTCGCCTGCGTAGCAAAAAAGCGAGACATAGGCGCCGCTTTTCCGGTGACGGCGGCGAAGGCGAAGGCGACGGCGACGGCGGCGACGGCGTCAACATCAAAAACTTAACCTGAGGTTAAGTTTTTGAAATTTTGATATAATTTTGAAAGTATAGGTTCTTAGTCAATGAAACTTTGACTATAGGGTAATCAAGTATTCCCAATCATGTGAGTAGAATTTCAGATCACAAAGTCAAGGTCAAAGGTCATTTCAGGTCAACAGACGCATCATTAGCGTATTAAGTTTTTGAATTTTTAATATAATTTTGAAAGTATAAGTTCTTAGTCAATGAAACTTGGACTATAGGGTTATCAAGTCTCTCCAATCATGTGAGTAGAATTTCAGGTCATTAAGTTAATGTCAAAGGTCATTTAAGGTCAACAAACTTAGACTTTGTTGTGGCATCAACATGAAGATTTTCAAAATGCTTCTTCTTTGTTATTTTTCAACCGATTTTGATTCTGATTATTTCATATGATAGGGCTAGGAGGGGGATTTAAAACTTTTACACAGTATCGTGAAATTCATTATCTATGCTAATTATGCAAATTTATTCGAAATCACAAAAAATGCTTCTTCTCCTTCAATTCTCAACCGATTTTGATTTGGTTTGCTTTATCTGGTAAAGCTAACTTTCTCACACTAAACTAGTACACCAAATTTTGAAATTGTTCTCCATTAATTAATTATGGTAATTTAAGCAAATTTTTTTCAAAAAATAACAAAAATTGCTTCTTCTTTCTCATTTCTTGACCGATTTTGATTTTATTTGCCTTATCTGGTAGAGCTAATTTTGGAACACTAAACTTCTACACAGAATTTTGGGATTTTGCTCCATTGAGTATTTATGGTCATTTATGCAAATGAAATGAAATTATGTCCCTTCCAGGGCATTAAATTTTTACTTTTTGACCAGTTCAAAAGTGTACCACATAAAATTTACGATAATTGTTGTGCAAGATGTAGATGAGTGCTATGTTATTGACGTTCTGGTTTATCATATTGAATTGCGTTATGCAGGCGAGACCGCCAAGAGCGTTTCCCTTGTTTTAAAAAGTCACCAAGGTGTACAGTGTACGTACGTACATGTAGAGGGATTTCTCTATTAAACATTCTCTACGTTTCTGTTTGAATGCATTGTGTAATTTGATATTGAGCATCATTTTGGTTTTCCAGTGTTGAATTTTATTTATGCATGATTGATGCCTGCTTCAGGACCGTCACAAACTTATCAGGATTTTAAAATATTTGTTGTCAGTTTTCTGATCAAGCCTCTCTCTGGGATGCTAGAGGTTGCATATTATCAAATCAAAAGTTGTTATTCAAATAATGCTGTTGAACAGAATATGGTTACATCTTCTTTTTTTAGGCCAAGACTATCATTATTTTTTTTTTAAATATCCACTTTAACACATCTAACCACATTTTTATTTATATAAAAACAAAAATCATGTTATTTCCAGCTCCATCTTCAGCTCTGGTATTAGAATCGCATTTAAAGAGAAGTTGCTATGATTTATTCTGGATTATTTATCCTGCAGTCTACCGGTATTGGTTATTTAAACCAGTGAAATAAAAACAAATGCACACAAACTTACTGCGCATCATCTTCGATAAAACCACAACTCCCTTTGCACATAGTGACCTGTGTTTTAAAAGCACATGGTGTCGGGCCTACTTACCCAGATCTTTCCATGCTTTTTACAGACAATCTGTCCTTACAAAAGATATTGCATGCTTTTATATTCTGTATGAGCCATCTGTATGTCACATGCCCATGGTGAAGGGTGCATGAAGCTTGTATGTAAAAGCCACCATTGCTGCAAATTCCACAATATCAGAGCACTTGGAAAAAACCTGGTTTTGTTTCTACATTGTGTGAGATGCGAAGAACTGATGGATATTTGTTGTCTTGATCTGAAAAAATGCATTTAGGAGATTTCATTGAGTTGATTATTTTCTTACCTTAGACCTTAGGCTCCACGAGTTTCTTCCTCTGCATCAAACAAAATCAAGAAGAAAATACCACAATAACAAAGACACCTTTCCCTCCTTTGAATTACATCTCTTGTACAGTTTAAACAAAAATTTGTTTAAAGGCATCCTAAATAAAACCAAAAAAAAGCAGTCTTGAGGAGAAATAATGTTTACTAATATTTGCATTAGAATAGGTCCTGATTTAGAACAATTTTCTAGGAAAAAAAGGTTGTTTAAAAAAAAATGGTCTTTACAGACAAATTTTTAAGAATTGAAATAAATTGGTGGCTGATGTAAGATTTTATGAAGAAGATTGCAATATAAATGCTCAATTACATGTATGTTTGACGGAAGTATTTTTTGAAGAGATTGTTTAATACCGTCATTCTTGACCGTTGTCCATCCATTTGTCTACAGCTGGTGCCAAACCTTGTCCGGATACTCAAGAACCTGGTCATGTCTGGCTATTCACCTGAACACGATGTCTCAGGAGTTAGTGATCCATTCCTACAGGTCAGTCAGTGGTCATTCCCTCCCTCACTCCAGGACACATGCAATGATTTGCTTGAGGATGATTTTTTTTTTGCACAGCTAACTTTCATAACAATATGGCCTCGAGTCTTATAAGCATCTTTTGGCACCCAAGTTGACTCCATATGTATTGTACACAATGCAGAATATGTCAATATATGACCATGGAAATAATATATAAGCGATAATTCTAAAACTGTCTGAGATATACATGTAGGTTTGCAACTTGAGGGGACATACCATGTACAGGAATAGGTCACAGATTGCTGTGGATCCTATTAATATCATTTTTGCTGCAAGCCTTTTTGTGATAGTGTACAAGAATGGAAAGGATAAAGTGTTTGTGTGATGGGTAGTTGCAAACTTTGATGACTGATTTAATAAAATTACACTTGACATTCACCCATTGCAAGATGATGACCCCTAAACTTCACCCCCTGACCTTAACCTTTGACAGGTCAAGATCCTTCGGTTGCTGAGGATTCTCGGTCACCATGACGCCGACTGCAGCGATGCCATGAACGACATCCTGGCTCAGGTGGCTACTAACACCGAGACGAGTAAGAACGTAGGCAATGCCATCCTCTACGAGACGGTGCTCTGCATCATGGACATCAAGTCAGAGAGCGGTCTGAGGGTACTAGCCATCAATATCCTGGGAAGATTCCTCCTCAATACAGATAAGAACATTAGGTGAGAGCATCTCAAGAAAAGACTATATTTCCAGAGCATTTGGTTATTTCAACTTGATTTGTTCTGGAATTATTTCAATGTTATGTAGGACAAACAAAAATGTGATTATTTGGACTATGCATACATGTAGAACTTGTCAACCAGCAGAGCTTTTAGCCAACTTCCTTGGTGGGGTGATCTTTATATTAAGGTTGACAAAGGCTTTGTAACTCTTGTTTTTCATAAAATTCAAATATGAATTTTTGGCTACAACAAGAATTGAAGTTTATTGTTTCCCATGAATGAAGAAAACTCTCTGCCTTTCCGGTGTCACTGAATAGAATGATTACAAATAGGCTTTTTATTTGAACCTGGTAATCTTGGAACATTCTTCTCTTTTACATAACATCTTATTCACTAAAACTCTAAACTTGGCACATGATTTGGGGATAGTCATACTATGTTGTTATTCTTCTGTTAGTTCTTGCATCTCCAAGTCCACCCATTTTTGTTGTCAAATGGTTACAGTCAGGAAGGGATGTTGTGAGCACTGAAATTGGTAGCCCAGCCAGACAGAGCCTAGGTAATAAAGGGGCACATTGAGCACCTTGTATGTTGGATAAAATAAGCTTTAAAAATATCCAATGATATTCCTAGCATTTCATTCTTCCTTTGATTATGTTTGTAGATATGTTGCCCTAAACACACTGCTGAAGACGGTACAAGCAGACAACAATGCAGTGCAGAGGCATAGAAGTACTATAGTGGACTGTTTAAAAGATCCAGATGTTTCTATCCAAAGGTAAGATGCCTGAAAGCTTTGTTACAGTAGCAGGTTCTTTTACTTTGAAGCTTTACCGACTATTGCAGTGGAGTAACTTCAGTTGTCTTTTAAAATGGAGATTGTTAGTATTGTACCTAAGGCAGAGCAGTATTTCAAATATATTGCAGATAAACTGCTGATAATCATCACAATCACAAGTGTTCCAATAATTTGTTTTAAAGTTTGTATATAAATTATCTGGAACATCNGAAATAGATCGGGAGAAGAGACTAAGTAGGAATGAAGGATATAGAGAGATGAAATAGAACGGGAGAAGAAGAAACTGGGCAGGAAAAACGGATACTAGAGAAGGAAAATAAGATCGGGAGAAGAAGAGACTCTGTAGAAATAAATAATACGAGAGAGGTGAAATAGATCGGGAGAAGAGACTAAGTAGGAATGGTGGATACTAGAGAGATGAAATAGATCGGGAGAAGAAGAAACTGGGTAGGAATGAAGGATACTAGAGAAGGAAAATAGATCGGGAGAAGAAGAAACTGGGTAGGAATAAAGGATACCAGAGAGAGGAAATAGATCGGGAGTCGTTTCATAGCGATTTACGTGCGAACCCTCTCCGTTCGATACATGGCAAAGGGACTGACGTTCGTCATGGTACATTACGAGATTTTTAGAAAATCTCGTGTGACATTCCCGCGGTAATTCACGCGGTAATGGTAACGCACAGGAATCAATTACCGCGTGATTACCGCGTGACCCGATCTTGCTTTTTTTCACGCGTGACCTGGCGTGAATCTGTCAACTTTATTCCAAGCAATACTGTAGAAGGTTCGGCAAAATGGTTGAGAGCAGTACGGAATAAATAAACATGAACCCGGATAAATAGTTGTTATATTGTGATATATTTGGACTCGATCTTGTCAGATGTTGTCGTGTGAATGGACAATACTTCAGTGGTGAATGGGTATTTGGATGAAAGATATCTTATGAATCCCATTAGATGCCTTATTATAACAATTCATCTCCAGATGTAAAAATATTCATGCTTTGTATCCTCAAGAGAAAGCACTTTGCAAAGTCACTTATTCCTACATACCACCTTTTGACATGATTCTTGTAATCTTCAGTTCCCATGACAACCTGACCTTTTGTCTTGTCTTACCTTGCAGGAGAGCAGTTGAGCTATCGTTTGCCCTCATCAATACATCCAACATCAGAACGATGGTCAAGGAACTCATCTTCTTCTTAGACAGGGCTGACCCTGAGTTCAAGTCTTACACATCATCTAACATCTTCCTCGCATGTGAAAGGTGAGTCTTTATAAACACAGCTGCCAATCATCCCCATTTTAGAGGAATGATCTTTTTTCTTGAAAGTTTGCTAATTTTGGCTGTGAAAGGTTGGCAGGTGTAGGTCCTGTTACGATAGAGCTTGAAGCGAAGCCTTAATCCCCTATTATATGGTAAACCCCTCCAAACCCCAGTTAGAAATTAAGTGGAAATGCGCTTTACATATGTACCACTTTTTACCAGGCTTGATACTAATGGGCACCTGTGTAGCTGGCTGCCCGAAATATTAGTCCAAACCCCCAAAATTTCACAATTTTAACACGGGGCTCATGTGTATTGACTCAAATTCTAATTCAGTCTCCCTTTTGAAAAATTTTGTGTGGAGCCCCACTTTTGCCTAAAGGGCCTTTGTTATGTCATGTATGAACAAGCTTTAAGAGAGAGAACTATTTGAAAGTAGTTTAAACCTAAACAGGTTTGGCTATTTTGGTGCTCTCTCAGCCAAGGGGTTGGACATCTTGCTCCCAGTAAATAAATAACATTTGCTTTTGATGTTGATGAGTGCTATGAGTAATCTTGTTCTCATTTGATATTTCTTCAGTTTGTGAGTTAGCAGTTATCTGTAATTTTGTTGTTTTACTATTTCAAAGTGCATTGATATGTTCTCCTAAGATGAAATGTGTTGTAAAAACTTAGACCTCATTATTATTAATTTTTTTCCTCGTCCTTGCCAGGTACTCTCCAAACAAGAGGTGGCACATAGACACCATGATGCGGGTCCTCTCAACAGCTGGTAACAACGTCCCTGATGAATCGGTAGCAAGTCTTATTCAGATGATCTCAGACACCTCGTCGTTGCATGCCTACACTGTACAGCAACTCTACAAGGCAGTCAAAGACGACATCAGTCAGGTGAGTGTTATATACCGGTTGACTTGAACAATTTTCTGAGACTCAACGCTAACAGAGCCCTAGGGCATACAGACATGAGCCTCTTGCACATTGACCGACCCCCATAATGTCAAATGTTAATGGGTGCATAGTGCACTCAGATTCCCCAAAATGTCACTCCGGACCCTCAAAAAATGTGGACATTTGAATACGGTTCAGTCGAACCAGGCTTCCTGTGGCAATCCTGGGCTAAGTTTACTTTATCTGAACCAGGACACTAAATGGATTACAAGAATTTTAACATGTGGGACTAGACATAACATGCTTGGAAAGTGTTTTGCACTGCTTATGGCAGTCAAAAAAGGCAATTTATAGACAACGTTGAATAAAAACAAATAAATTAATTAATTACTTAATAAATTAACACTTTGAACAAAGTCTATTGTCTAGTCCCTTATGTAGGAATCCCTTTGTGTTTTTTTAATTCCAATTTTTTCATTTTCTTTATTCCAATTTTTTCATTTTCTTTCATATTGGTCAAGAAAGTAGAGCTAAGGATAAACTATTATAACTCTATCCCAATTGAAGATGATGATCACTCTTACGGAAACGATGAGTTATATATTCAAACTAAAATTCAATGACAGCGCAGTGAAGAAGATGTGGTAACACACTATGATGATGAAATCTCGAAAATAACACTGCTGACCAATTTCTAATGCTTATTTAATATGCCTGAAAAAGTTGTTTGTTCATTTTTAAATAGTGTACTTTAAATGATAAATATGATGGTGTTCGTGCTATCAGTTATTTATACAATTTTGTGGAGAATGTATATGAGAAAATGAAAATCCCTACATGTATTGCATGAAAATGACCCGAATAACTCACCCAACCCCCATAGTATAGAGTTGCTTCTGTTTAAGCTGCCGCTCATGATGAGTGTCATAGTATGCTATTGTCTGAAGATTCTTTGGGAAGGAAAGAAAAGAAAGCAATTCGGCTTAATTTCAAGAAAGTAGGATGTATCTAAATTATGAAGCAAGCAAGATTCATTGTGGTTTGTTAGTTATGCAGAGAGGGTTGATATGTAATAAAATGTTGAGTTCCAGAAAGCATGTATTGTAATTGTTTATTGGTATTTGTAAATACAAGCATGCATTTCATTCTATTACGAACTTTCAGCAGTACATCAGTAATGCAAAGTTATACAGAGATGTAAACAAAAAAGGATATGTTGCTCATTTTATGGCATGCTAGCTTTTGTGCCATACCATACTGTTGTCAGTGTCATGTACGTTTTGTGTACATTTCATGTAAGTTGTGAAACAATATGCTTTCAGTCCGGGCGCGGCTCTTGCATCGAGGGTCTACAGCATTGGAGCTGTCCTGGAGTTAGCTTAAAACCATACCGAGAGGTCCATAGCGTGAGTACTGGCTCGGGATGCATGTAGGACAGAGTCTGAAAGCCGCATGGAATAACAAGTTCATGCTTGCTTTTGATCAGCTTACTAACCCAGTGCTAACTTTAACGGACAAAAAGTTGTTTCTGAATGGACTTCACTTGAGATATATGTACAGACATGTAGACCAATACATAAAAGATTTGATAAAAACTAAAATTGATTTATTGATATTGAATTGATCTGATACGCTCATGGTTGGATATAGGTTTTTTTTAAATGAAGTGTTTGTAGAAATGCATAGTATATTTGTTCTCTTCAAATATGTAACAAAATATAAAGCTAATTTTTCATCTCCATGATTTAGTTTTTGGTTTCTCAATTAACTTGCCGTTTAGCAGCAATATTTAATCTTTATAATGGGACTCCTGTGAATTCACATCAAATCATATGAGTCAATGATAACCAACGGTTCAAATGATTTCTTCAATGAATGAGGAAGAAAATATTTGAGTAAAAAAAAATATTGAACTGAAAAGAAATTCTTCCATTTGGTTTAAGAATAGCCAAGGAGATGTCGCAACAGAATTATGTGTTGCCTGTATTTAGCTATCTACATGTGTACATGTAGGATTTGCATCTGATTTTGTTTCTTACCAATGTATGTTTTATTTTGTACTAATACTCTTTGTTTATAAACTGATGTATTCTTTATTTGATTTCAGTTTAGATTATGATTTTAGCATGATTTTGACCTGGTTGTTTGCATATATGTTTTTCTCTTTAATTGAAGGGAATACCAGATTAATTTTGCATGGAAACTAATGTATTCTGAGATTCCTTACAAACTCTATAAAGGTTCATTCAGATATGACCAGGAAATCGCCTCGGGTTTAGCCACAGCATATCTGAACGAGGCCTAAGAGAGCAAGTGCACACAATGCTTGAATTTATTATTTTGGTTTAGCAGTTTCTTTTCTTTACGCAAAGATTATCCTATGCAAATTTGCATTGTTGCACATTATTATTTAAGATTATGCAAATATTATTAAAGAAAGTAAAGGAAAGGAATGACACAAACCATTGTGAATTATCTCAGTGGAAATATTAGTTCATGTACAAGGAAGAATGAAACCATAGAATTGAATGGGTCTGAGTAGCATAATTTTTAGATCATAATATGCAAATCACATCTGCACTGTTCAAATAAGTTTAACCAGCATTTTGATTTAACAAAAGACATGACAATTATGAGAATATGAGTTATTTTCACTTATATGACCATGACCAGGCACCCATGAACCACAAAAAATTCCTAGAAATCATTTTTTATTTTTGTTTAGGTCTAATAGACCATTTTCTCAATGTAATCAAATTTAATACACAAATCTTTGATAAGTGCCCCGTTTATTTCCTTCACCTGTAAATTGTACCACTCAACTCTTAGGTAGTTTTGAGGTACCTCGTCACATATTCTGTTTGACGTAAACATTGGGCCTCTCTTTGTACATATTATTTTATCGTTATATTGCATTGATTGCTGTCGTTCATGCAGCATTCCGCAGCCCTAGTGCCTGCACAGCACATGATGCAACACGGCATTGGATGTTTTTATCTTTAGGTCACCAAAGGGAAGCAGAAAAAAAAGTGGCCACTGTAGACAACAAGTGACCTTTCTAGACTAGACAGGTTGCACTACATACGTTGCTTCCATCTGGAAGACGGTAGTGAGGAAAATCCGCACGCAAATTGTATGCGATTTTCATTCACTACCTTCACTTCGTGTTAAATAAGGACGAATATATAGATAGTATGCAGGTGGACTTTATGTAGAGGTGCTGCTTAGACAGGTGTATCTGTACACTGATCTGCTGTAGCTCGTAATCATTAATAACATCCTCCTGTTCTCTTCCCTACCTACAGCAACCGCTGGCGCAGGTGTCGGCATGGTGCATCGGGGAGTACGGGGACCTGCTAGTACAGGGCGTGGTAGACGAGGAGGAGCCCATCCAGGTACGTACCTTCTACCTATCAGAGCTCAGCGTTGACCACCTCAAAGCACCGTCCTATGATCCAGGCCTCACAGAGCCGTTGGAGGTGTGTAGGCCCCACACATTGACTACCCCAGAGACTAGAAAGAACTCCCAAACTAACCCTGATCCTCTTAGATTTGTCTTTGTGTCGGAGTTACCACCTGTTGTTCAGTTAATGGTAGTTTGGGTGGAGGTCTAACATGGTAGAGATGAAAACCGCTGCTTTATTAACATTATTGCTTTTAATCTAGGCCTCACAGACCCATTGGAGGTGTGTAGGCCCCACACATTGACTACCCCAGAGACTAGCAAATAACTCCCAAACTAACCCTGGGGCCTGTTTCACAAAGCCCTCTTCAATGACAAATAACAAAAAACAGTGACAAATCTGCTGATAACCAATCAGAAGCAAGGATTTCAGTAGATTGTAACCAAAACTGTCATTTGTCACTGATGACAAGTTTTGTGAAATGCCCCCCTGACCCTCTTAGACTATCCTTGTGTTTTAGTTACCACCTGTTGTTCAGTAAATGGTAGTTTGGGTGGAGGTCTAACATGGTTAAGCTGTAAACCGCTGGCTTATTAACATTATTGCTTTCAGTCCCGACCCCAAATAGTCATTCGATGTGTGTTTGCACATTGCTTTATAGGCAAGAAAAAAAACCTCACCTAACTTTAATCCTCGACTTTCCTTCTGTTAGAGTTTAGATATTCTTTTTCTAGCCACAGATAGACTTAAATTACTGATATGGGTACCTGTCATTATTTGTGAAACTGTAAAATGCAGGCTGTAACTACTTTCTAACTACCACCACAACCCCACCTGTAATGTCCAGTCCAGTAGAGTTCTGTTATCCAGCCTTCTTGCTCACGAGCTCAGGAGGATTCAGACTTAGTGATGGTTTGATCCTTTTAGAGGGCAACTGTAACTCATAGCGCATTGACAAAGAGAGTCGTGACACATGTTCAAGCGAAAGGTCAACGGTCAATGTATATGCATGTGTAGCTCTGAGTAGTTCCCTCCCACATGCAATCTCTGTGGGAAGGCACTACTGTGATGCTCCCTGAATTTCACCTATGAACGAGCGTGACTTCTGGTGATTTAAGTTTTTCTACTCTACTCGCTATGCTTCAACTTGTGAATGCTTTCGCTGTGCATAGATCTTTCTAAGCCAATCCTTTCTTGCTGGATATACATTGACAAGCTAGCCCTTTGGAACTGATTAGATAATATTGTGCATTGTCAACTTTCAAATCAAGTGCCGAATGTTGTAATGCATATAGTAGTATTAACTGTAAAACATTTCTAACCAACTAATCATTATTCATCCTGTTTCCCATGTACATCTAGTCCCATAAAATATTTATACTGCACCCCTCAGCAGACTTGTCTGAACCTTATTTACAAATATGTTACTAGAAGAAGTAGTCATTTTTGCACTTTTTAAAGTGGCCTTCATTAGTATTGTGTATTTTTCACAAATCAGACAAGTTTGTAGTTAACCCTAATATTAATTTCTTTTCTCACGGCACATATCTATTTCCCCCCTTTGAGGCTATGATGGATTTAGGCACCGATTTGGGAAGTAGTCCTTTGATTTTAAGGCATGGTGTTCATATGTCACTGTTTGATTATCAGAGTCCTTCTACCACTCTGCATCATTTTCTTCATTTTGTATCCTATTTTATTAAATGCGTATTCACAAAAGCCTGTCTGAACCCTTATGATATATATTACAATTCATGAATGCTTCTGGTTTTTCTGCTGATCTTATTGACAGTGTAAGGATTTTGTAGGAATTTCCAAAACAAATTGTTGTGAAAATATGAAATATTGACATTATTTATTAAAGGGTATGCATTGAATTGGATCATAGACTTTCACATTAAAAGTCATTTCGTATTGAAAGACTGATCTTTGAATAACTTTTGGGAGCGATGGGAAGAACTTTTTTTTTCTCTCCATCTTTTGAAATGGATTGCCGTAGCTGAAATTGAGAGACTTATAAACATATCCCCCCTTTTTTTTCTTTGCCTCAAGTCATGTGTGAACATCTCTTTGATAAGTTATTGTATTATAAAGCATGTTTGCACATTTCAAAGTACCGCCTGAATGTAAAACAGCATGTTGATTGATGAAAACCTTGATTGCAGTTTGAATATATTGCCATGCACCAATTAAATGGTGATCTCTTTGAGTGTGTTAGTGTGTTGTTTAATTTTTATGCATAATTGTGACTGGAAGAAATGAAAAATACACATTTCTTTTGGTAACATTATTGCAGTATTTTCATCCATCCATTTTGAGTGTCCTTTCATTTGGATATTATCAATTTATTAAATATTGTGACTTTAAATAGATTTTAAATGTATAACTTTATTCTTTAAATTTGAGTCTCAGTGCTTATTACATATGTAGTATTGCTATCATAGAGTTCTAACTTATTTGAGAAAGTAATTAAAATATGTCAAAGAGGCAGAGAAATTATTTTAAATTTCACATTTGTTAAGGGCACTGATTTTACATTCTGATTTTGATCACATATGAAAATCTAATCCTTGTAATACATGACTTGTAGTGATGGGCATGGTGTGATACGGAATGTGTAATGTGCATGAATACTCTTCTGATTTATTGATTGATTAGCATGATATTTACAATGAAGATTATTCACCAAAATCATCATTACTGTATATCATAAGTACTTTTCTTCATGCTTTGATGAGAAAGAGAGAATAAAACTTTACTTACCGTACACCCCTTTCTATATCGTACAGGTATCAGAAGATGATGTGCTGGATTTATTAGAGTCGATGATCCAGACGACGACCTCATCGCAAATCACCAAGGAATATATCCTCCTGGCCATCCTCAAACTCAGTGTCCGCTTCTCAGAAACAAATGAGTAAGCTATAGAGTTTTTAAAAAACTTAACTAATTATGGATGGTTTCTGTTTAATTTACATTACATAAGTTCTAAATTTTTTCCATTCCCATGTCCAATCAGAATAGCTTGTTATTTACACACACACAAAAAAAGCTTTTTGGTAAAATCAAATTTAAATTGAAATATTTTGATTTGTAAAATTGTGTAAGAATCTGTTATAAATGTTGAAAGTGCTATGCTTGTTTCTTGATTTCTACCGATCATATCCCATAATTTCAAACTTTATCAATTTTTGTTTTTCAATTGATTTCTCATCCTTTTCCTCTATCTCTATCCCTCTATCTCTCTCTCTCTCTCTATCTTTTTCTCTATTCCTCTATCTCTATCTCCCTCTCTATCTCTCTCTTTGTTCACAGGAGAATAGAGAAGATAGTCAAACCCTACTCACGGTCATTGGATATGGAGCTACAACAGAGATCAGTAGAATTCATGTCACTCACAAAATCTTACAAACATATAGCGTGAGTACAAAGTGAAACCATTTTGAGGTGGCTAGTTTCACCCATTCTAAGTGTAAACCCATTTAATACTAAGTAGAAAATAACTTTGGTTGTGGTCTAAGGGAACTCCATGATATACCAAAATCAAACTTAATTCAAAATTATTTTTTCAAATATAGTTCCTATTCGAGTGTGCAGGAATTGTCCTAGAAGTGTGTTTCGGTTTGGAAAGTCACTTGAATTTAAATAAAATCTGTGAAAGCTTTTAAAACTGACAATGCTGTCGTAGGCATAGGATATCCATCTAAACCATGTTAGAGAGATAAAAGTTGTTCTAAAAATGTCCTTAAGAAATGTCTTTAAGATGAGGACACACCAATACTATTACCCTAATAGAATTGATAGTTCTTTATTTTGAGAAATAGAAAAACAATTAAGAGTATAATATCTTTGAGCAATTATACTAACATTATAGTCATATGTAATGGCAATGACCTACAAAATGTATATTTATATTTCATGTATCCTGTGATTTTCAAATGCAGTTGACAAATCAAATTTATTATTGATTTACAGAGGGCCTTTATTTGCAAGAGAAAACCTAACCACACAACATATGAGCAATATATTAGTAATAATAATAATGATACAAAAAATGTGTATAGCGCTTTTGACATAAAAGTTTCAAAGCGCTGTACACAAATCAAGATTTCTTCAAGAAAGATCAATATTACTAATTGAATTAAGATTACTTAGAAAATAAAATATTTCTAACATAACTTAACAAATGAACATTACTTAAATTACCAAGAAGATCAAACATTACTAAAGAAATTAGTGCTATTCATTAGTCCCATGCACTTCTAAATAGTGCTTTTGACCCCCTGAGGGTATGTTTCTATTTCATGCGCACCATGATCTTATAATATTGTTGATAAATCAAATGACTGGAACGTGTATTAACTTGTGTTTGTCTTTGATTTCCAGAGGGCCATTATTAGAAAGAATGCCCCCTATGAACAGAGAGAAGAGAGAAGGCCAAACACAGAACAATGGTGAAATGTTGGAAGACGAGCAGGTAGACAGGACAGGACCGAGCCTAGCGCCATCACACGATGAGGTATCACTATGGCTATCCCTATTATGATATACACTTGGAAATGTCCTATGATTATTATGTTTCTGGCTAATAGCCAATCTAGGACTTGAAGTAGTAAGTGGTTTAAATACATTGCATTTTGAGTCTTTATTCCTTGGTAGCAAGTGTTTTGTTTTTCAAATGCAATTCAGGATTTGTTAACATTTATTTTGGTTTTTGGTTTTTTTGAGGGACTTCTAGTTTTCTAAATGGGAGTTTTTCTCACGTATTTGCATTGTACTTTTGAAATGCCACACACCATGCTGCCATACATACATATGGATGAGAAATGTGCAGCTTATAATTGTTTTCTGTCACAAAGAACAACCTTATGTTTATATTACCTTCACCACAGTTTGGAAATTACAATTATTCTGGTCATGAGTTCTGAAATTTCCTTGTTCTCATAAATAGCACAGCAGTTCAACTTTTCACACTTCACTCATCCTCTCTGCAACATTTTTCCTCCTATACAGGGTTCAAGTCTAGTGGACCTATTAGGAGGCGGCCCCAGCTCGCCCATCATCACAAACTCCCTGCCCCAGCAGCCTGCCAAGCCGCTAGAACCCGTCGGCAACAACACAGACGGTCTCCTGGATCTCCTAGGGGGTCTGGATCTCAGTGCTCCTGCCTCCTCCTCCTCGGTACCTCCCCCCGTCCAGCCCACGCCAAACCCCGTCATGAATCTCATGGATGGCCTGGGTTCCATGCAGACTGTGCCTCCTGCGGGTTCGGTGCCCCCAGCGCTGGGCATGAATAATCTTCTAGGTGGTCCTGTTAATAACATTGGTGGTAAGAGCTTGGAGATGGAGATGTAGATCAGTTGTTCAAATTGTTGAAGTGTGATAATATTGCAGTATGGAATTATCAATATCATTCAGTAATTATTGACTAAAGAAAAATGTTCTGTAAGTCTACTCTTCTTTAATATTGTTGGCCAAATAGAAATATTTGCAGTGTGAAAATTTGCAAAATGGATCAATGATAAATATATTGCTGGAGATCATATCATCTGTGTAGAGCCACAAGGGTGTTAACACTATGATTAAAGTAGTTTGAAGCCTTTGAAGCTTTCAGCAGATGATATCATATGACTCGTCGGTGGTAGACCATTAGTCTCATAGCTGGGAGATCACAGGTTTGAAACCAAGGTGATGTGCTAATACCCTTTGTTAAGGCATTACTGGAAATCCCCATTGCCAAGTCCCTCAGAGATTACTCAAAGCTGTAGGTCCCCTGGTTGCTAACTTTCAAGGACACACATGCTTTCTTTCTAACAAAATATATACCATGTATTTAAGCTTGCAATTAATAGAGATGGCTATTAAAATGAAACACATTTTTATTTCTGATTGCTGCTATTAATTATTCACTTGCTTTGTTTGTAGGGTCATCATTCCCCACAGTAACGGCGGTGGAAAGTCGCGGAATGAAGGTGGAGTTTTCTTTTGAGAAGGATGCCGTGTCCGGGGCAGTCAACATCAACCTTAAAGCAACCAACAGCACCGCGACTCCCTTTAATGCCTTCTTGTTCCAAGCTGCTATACCAAAGGTAACTTAGTTCAGGTGCAACAGGCACTCTGAGGGTCTGGGCAGTAAGAAAACAATGAGGGCGACGTTCTAAAACGTGTGAAGTAGAAATGATATGTTAAATCTTGAGATAATTCGGGTTTGGTTAGTCAAGACCGTATTTGGATTCACTATCAATTTTAAATTTCAGATACAAATATTAATTAAACCTAAACACAAAACAATAGTAAAGTCACTCAAAGCTTGATTTGATATTGAATGCCTAGATGTTGTTTTATGGTATCCCTACTAAAAGCAGTAGATGTTGCCTCTTTTTTTAATTTTCATTAAACTTTAGTACTTGTATTTCTAATATTGTTACATAGTTTATAAGCACTTAAATACTTGTAGATATAATGCAGGATCTGGAACCAAATGCTTGTAGTAAGAAAATAGTTTAAACTGATGTGAAACTTCAAAACTTTGAGTATTACCAAACTTGTATCATCTGAGTAACTCTCATGAACACTTCCCACTCTTCTCTTCCTCCATCAGACATTTGAGCTTGTGATGCTGCCCCCATCCGGGGACCTTGTCCCCCCTAACAACTCTGGTTTCGTCACCCAAACGATAAAGGTCGTCAACAGGTCGCCCGGCGCGGTCCTGCGCATGAAGTACAAGCTTTCCTTCAGCATCGAGGGAGTACCTGTTACCGAAACGGGTGAGGCCGCCAACATGCCCACCAACCTGTTCACGTGATAGTGGCATTCCTTCTCAACGCACCTTTCACTGTCAAAACTATTCTTCACCCCCCCCCCCCTTTTTTGTTATGTTATCGTGTATGTATATGTTGAATCTACTATATCTAGAGAGAAAAGATGAATTCTTTTTTTATTATTATGCTAATGATTCTTTTGCAATGAAGATCTCTTGATGTGATGAACTCCATAGGGATGAGCCTTTGGACATTGCAGAGAGAGAGTAAGATCACTTTATATACACTCAATGTAGCACGAGATTAGAGCTAAATGCTAGAGAGTATAGATAATTTATTGACTAAGGGGGACAAAGGAACGTTCCCACTCTTTAATAGGTATTATAAGCCTATTCTTATTGAACAGGTGAGGAAGACAAATAAGAGAGAGAAAGAGAAACATACAGAGAGATAGATAGTGAGAGAGGTAGTGAGAGAGGTAGTGAGAGAGAAGGAGAGGGTTAATGCATTTGAGAGAAAGATGATATTGCATATTCCAAGCAATATTATCTGAGCCCAATGTGTGAAGTTTTAGCTGCAGTAGGAAGAGCTCTTACACCATTATTCACAAGTATGAATCAGTTATTTGCTACTGCAAGAACTTATAGTGGATGCTAATGAGTATATAATCCCTTCCGAGCAAGCTTTGTTAACCCTGCATTGGTACCTGTGCTTGTGGAGAATGGCGGATATGACGCATATTGGAAAGATTCAATTTCAACACTGTCACCAATCAAATTTCAAAATACAGCACTAGGAAATTCCAGTAGCCGTTTGCATGACCCTTTTAAAATATAGGAACAATGCAATGAAAAAGTAGATTTCTATAGGCAATATCTTAGGGTATTGAAATTGACCTCTGGGTGATTCCTTTGAAGTTCAAAACCACTGCCTATTCGACACAAACCAAAATCTTCCATTTGAAATTTCAGTCGCATTGAGATGTCGCCAGATTTGGTGAATTTCACATTTTACCAACGGTGTAGACTGTATAATCTTAGTAAGATAAGGAGGTATTGGGATGTATATGCATTGCATTGCATGACATGCTCATTTACATACCACAAGTATATGCATACTGTCAATTATGTGCTGCAGGTAGCAATATTCTCCATAATCGTGTGGTTTGAAGAGTAAAAAAACATCAGAATATATATGTATTGGGTTTATATGCTCTTGGACCAGGAGATGTCTATGACGAAAATGTTGATGCAGGTATACATGTATTGGTAATGTTCACGACCCACAGATCATTAACTTTTTTTTTCTGAATTTCTCATGAATGCCAATAGAAATAGAAGCAACTGTTCTATGTTGCCAAAAGTAATAGTGTTAACTGTTCTTGGTTGTTAAGGGTATTGGTATTGGTAACAACTGTTTTCGGATGTCATTAGAAATAGTGATTTTTTTTTCTTGGTCAAATATTACAGGATTATAGTCAGTTTTCTGACTTTGAATCATGACGTTCTGAGCAGTTTAAATCATTGCCTATTTTGCATTTTTATGAAGTTAGGCATTTCATCTGCCCTTTTTTTTCTCAACCCAGGTGCACATGGTAGGATTTATTGTATGGACTTCAATTGCCAGTTTTTAATTAATCAGAATTTAATGTTAAGTCACTGCGATCAACATATCTTTCAGAATGACTATTGACACTACAATATTTCTTGCATATTAGTTTCCTTTGGGACCAGTCTTTTCTGAATTTATCCTGATGGGCAGATATTATAATTTCCATTTTGCATCAGTACTCGGTGAGTGATCTGATCCAAGTGAGATTGGAAGCCTGCCTGACATTGATTGTTATTGACAATAACCGGGTTTGGGAGTCAAAAATTTACAGGCAACATGCTCAATTTGTATTCCAAATCATCACACTTATTATTAACTTATATGTGTGGTTGTGTTTGTTCTCTCTCTTTCTCTTTTCATGTATACTGTGCAATTAGTTGCTTGCAATTCCCCAAAGTTTGCCTAATGATCGGTACTTAAATTTTTCTTAATCGGAAGTCTATTGCAGAGTTTAAAATGTTGTTTTGGAGTTTTGAACACTTTAGAAAATGACACATTTAGAGGTATGCTGAAAGGACAACTAATTAAGTTCCTTTAGTTAATTTTTGTTTGCCATAACATTGATATAAATAGAGCTCAACCACCCAAGCTAACCGCCAGTACTTATTCAGCTTTGAAGAGGGAAAACCACTTATATGTTATAGTTATCACACATTGCTTTGCAATGTTGTGGTTATGAAAAGGGCCAGATCTTCGTATTTGATTGTAGAATAAAGAATGAAAGAGAATCAAGTTTGTTGAGCCATCTATACGACATTCCTTAACATGCCGATCCGTCTTTAGTATAATATTATTGTATCACTAAGCAGTGCTCTTTAAATATTTCTGCCACAATATGCGTAACTTAAAGCATGTAACCTTGAATTGAGAAAATAGTTGTCTTAAGTATTGGCAATTGATATCATTACTTTTCAGGTGTAAACAATCTTTTTTCCTTAACCGTATTATTCTTTGATTGTTCATTGTCTTTCTGTATGTCTGTGCTCAGTATTTGTATGTTTATCTTTTTCTTTTAGTAATATATATCTATTTTATGTCAGAAAATACAATTGGGGAAATGAATGAAGCACTAGTTTGTGTAAAACCAGCAATTTTTCTCCCCATTTTCCATTATGGATCTCGTCTCTTTGGTCTGTTCTAAGAATATGTACTTTCTGACATGAAATGTTATTGTGCGTTACTTCTTTTGTATTCACTTGTAGATTTTAAACTATTCCATTTCTAGACTGTTTTATATAGAGATTATGTCTATCACGATTCTTATAAAGATGAGAAACTTATGAATTATTATTGAAATAAACGGTGTTTGTTTTATCAAGTTGTTTATGTGGGCCTTATGGAAGGATTCGTGTTACAGGAACCAAATGCTATGTTTATTGAAATTTGTTTATTTATTCAAGATTTGATTATTTTGTCATGTCCATTTGTGATAACGGTATGCTTATAGAGAATAGATATTAGTGCCTCAAAGAAGCCAACTAATATTGTTTCTATCTCCCCAGATATGTGAATGCATTCCTGCTATAGCAGTCATATTTGTAAGCCATTTCAAAGTGTTATTGACTAGAGAACAATAACATGCATTTTTACTCACCAATTAAAAAAAAATCTGTAAAGCTTCACTAGGTTTTTGTTAAGTTTCAATCTCTTTTAAATTGGTTATCTAGTTGCTCAGATCCATTATTTCACAATCATACTCTTGTACCATGAATGGGTTCTGTCAATTTTTAATTTGTTAGCTCAGTGCAATAAGGTAGTTACTGCCATTGATAATAGTTGGCTGTAACGGCCTTGTTGCCTTCAGTGGGCATACTACACAAGGCATGCCTTATTAGACTAACCCTGCTCAGAGTGAAGAAAGTACATATGATCCCAAGATACATCCTCTCTTGAGAATCAGAAGGGCATTATGTCTGTGTTAAAAGATACAAATTAATGCCCCTCTGGCTCTCAATTAGAAGCCTGTACAATGTCCTTTGCCTTTAAATGCTGGCCTGAATTTCAAAGAGTTGAATGTACTGTTCACATCTTGATGTAGCACCAGCACTCACCAATTAAGCTGCTATATAATAGTAATGGTGTATTCACAAGTTTAGCCGTTCGAATCACTTCTAGTTGCCAAATTAAATGTTTAACTTTGGTGTAATGTATCACACTTAAAATAATAGTGTGTTAATTGGGCACGAACTAGCAGCTTTTGTGAGCACTTTGGCATCCAATGAGCACTTTATAGTAAAGAAGTAGGAGTTGTGGTCCTGAATAATTTGTTAACACCATGTCATGTTAGTCCGGTGTTTCAAAATGTAAAAGAGCCATGCTTTTTGTTACTCATCATCATCATCATAAGGTCACTCAATTATCCTTCTTTCAGATTGAAGTGTGACTTTTATTCTGCATCTGAGCAGAATGGTACGTCTACAGAAATAAAATGAAGATATTTATGGTGCTGCTTTACAACACATAAGATATGTCAGCCATTGCATAATTTTTGCATTCATAATTGGGTAAATCACAGTAATAGTTTCTAAATGCTTGGATATCAAGCCTTGTACTAGGTTGTCAACTGAATCCGATCTTGAAATTAAAATGCGTCATACGTTTGGAGCAAGAAGGGCGTTAACCCTCTGATGTTTGATAGGAGTTAACGCCCTTCTGGCTCAAAATGGATGATATGTTCAAAAGGTATTCCCTCTCATAACCCCTGGGAAATCTTGGCTTTTCCATGAAATCATCATTGCTTACGATACCTAAAAGAAAACAAACTTGACCTCGTATTTCATCTTGCAATTGGTAGATCTTGTAGCATTATCGTAGCAGTCGCCGTAGAAACTCACAATAAATGTGGATTACTTTTGTTGGAGAAAAAAAAAATGATGAAAGTAGGATGATGGTTCTTGTAGAGCATCATTATTACAAAAGAAGATACAATATATGTTGAAAGGAGAACATTGATGAAATGTGATTGAATTATTGAAGTACTTGCTTTATAAATACATGTACATGTAAAACTAATTGTGTACACATTGATAAAATCAAGAACTTAGTGTGAAAAATGTAAAAGAAAATGAGTACAAAATAAACATTTGTAAATAAAATTAAAGTGGTATGAAAGAGAATCTTGGTTTCAGAGTATTTTGTGAACTTCTCTGTCTGCATTTAATTTGGTTTGAATGTAAGGAAAATGCTTGCACACTTGGGACTGTCGAGGTGTTTAGCATGTTATTGGGACAATAGATCAATTTCCTTATGCTTGTGTCTCATCTTTCCTACATTTTCTACCTTTGATGGTCAAATATTGTCCATGTCAGTTTAACTAGATCCTAATGAATGTAAAGTCTGTCATGTATTCATAAATCATTTCACTTTTGCCATATAAATAACTTGGGTTCATGAAATTAGTTCCAAGATTTCCCTCAATAAGTAGGACAAAGACAACTACGGGTAAAAAACGATTTTTTTTTTTTTTTTTTACAAGTATGATTTTCATCACTTTTAATTACTACAGACACAAAAAAGTAGACAATATATATATGGCATATTTATAGAGATAAATTTAGGCCATTTTCACACACTTCAGGAATACCAGGTACAAAAAGATTCAGCACATATGACCGAGAATGAAAAAGTTGTTCAACAACCCCCCTCCCCCCCCCCGAAAAGATACCAATGCAGGCGTTAGGTGGTAGTTCTCCTACATGGCATATTACCTGTTTGTTTTGTGCAACTGGGGGTGGTGGTATGTGTATCATCTACAAAGATTTAAGACTTGTGACAGGTACGCAAAATAATGATCCATGCATAATGGTGCAATCCACTTCTTACAATATATGTTGTGATGCTGCTCATGTCATGATTAGTCTCCACAGCCTGGAAGGTAATTAAACGATTAAGAGCACCCCAAAGGTTCATAACACGAGTCGATCACGAGTATCTGAACCGGCACTCATTATCGCAGCCTAGAAAACAATTTCTTCTATATTCATAATTTCATAATGGGTCTTGGCGAGTAGGAAACTGATCAAGGGCCCCAAAATGATACCAAAAAAAAAAAGAGTTGAATGTAGACTCATGGATAACCTCTTAAAGAGAAGAATTTATATCTGATAACCTGAACAGGAACCCATTCTTACCACCCACAAAAACATTTCTAGTCCTTGATAGATGAGAGCAGTAGCCCTGATCAAGAGCACCTGAAAGGCACATACCATTAGAGCGTATGTCCGAGTACCCGTACTGGTTCCAATTCTCACAGCCTGGAAAACAATTTCTTCTAGTTTCATTACCAGTCCTTGACAGATAAAAGAGGGAGCTTTGATCCATAATAGAATCTGAATTGTTCATAAGACGAGTTGATCATAACCTCAAGAGACAACCTCTTTGAGAGCCGAGTTTATGTCCGGGTACCTGAAGTTGTACCCTCTCTCCAGAGTCCGCTTCGGCAGCACCTTCTGACCCTCCAGAAGCATCACTGCCCTCTCGTCTCCGAATATACCCTTCACCACGAACCCCGGCAATGGGAAGAGGGTTGGCCTCCACATGGCGGCGCCCAAGGCCTTGGTGAAGCCATGGTTTGTGACGGGGTTGGGGGCGATCCCGTTGAGCACCCCACTGACGCTCTCATTCTCGATGGCATGGACGAAGATGCCTGCAATGTCATCGACGTGGATCCATGGGAAGTACTGCTGGCCTGAGCCAATGATGCCTCCAACGCCAAAGTAGAATGGCCACTTCATCTGGCTCATGGCACCTCCAGTCTTACCAAGAACCACAGCTGATAGGAAAGCAGGAGAAAGGATAACTAAGCATGACATAGGATTTTATTTCATTTATCATTTAACATATATTTTCAATAGACTCCTGCCTGAGATAAGTCTTGCGTAGCATTCAATGATATTGAGTTTGGTTAATTATGAACAAATTGTTTTACTAAGAATGGAGTTACTAAAAGTAATTTAAATCTACTTAAGAAATATAATAGATATTGTGCATGTTTAGGCTAAAACTAATAAGAGAAAGTTGAAGAAATATGGGTTAAGCCCCACTGTACTACTTGTAGCTACTTGCTCCCTCTATATAGAAAACAATGCCTAAGCGATGCCCATTGGTCCCCCATAATCCTCTTTTTCTTCTGTTAATTGAGAGCAGAGTTGATGAGATAGCCACCTGTCAGTGACCACGCTGGGTGGTTTAATCCCTCCTGGCCAAACTAGTACAGACTTGCTTTAAGGAAAATTTTAGAGGAAAACTTGTCAAGTTATAATCATCACATCTTCCCATCCTTCTACCGATCCCGTACCCCTTTCCCACTCTTCAAACAGTCCCATCCTTTACCTGTCCTTACTACCGCTCTTCTGACTCCATCTTCCTGCCCATCCACCGGTCCCATACTCCTCTCCCATTCCACGCATAGTCTCCCCAGGTAGTCCTGGTCCTCTACCGTGCTCTCCTCTGTATACTCGGCAGTGGCCGATGATGGATAGTAACCTAAAGTGATGACAGGATACAGAAAAAATGTGAACAGTCATTTTTGAATGGAAAGAATTATCAATGAAGCCTTAACCCGTTACTCGGAGGAGAGTGCGATGTCCAGGGTACTGTTTAAGAAGTATCAAGACGACAGAGCACATTCAAGAATAATCTGAGATGATATTTCATGGATTCAGGGCTGGAGCATTTCCAACTGAAAGGACCAGATTAAAAACAATTACATAAGAACTACAACATATTGTTCCATACTGTCTGTGGAAATCAGAGTTTACAAAAGTTTGAATCTAGACGTTCAGATCAGTTTAAATCGTTGCCTATGTTTCTTATGTTAAATAATTAGATTTATTTCATGATATGGCGCAGAATCATGAAAAGGGAGAAATATCAACTTCCCCAACTAAAAGATCACCCATTCATTTAAAACATAATAAAAAGAAAATTAAGTCATTAATGTCCGACTCCCGTATCACAGTGACGGTATCACACATTCTCACCTACACCAGACATGCCCACAAAGACACTTGGAGGACTGCTGGCCTTGGAGATGGCCTCGGCCAGAGTCGCAGTGGTCTCTACTCTGCTCTTCCAAACAACCTGCTTGAAATCTTTAGTCCACCTGAGAGAGAGAGAGAGAGAGAGAGGGGGAGAGAGAGAGAGAACTTTTAAAGGTTTTTGCTGGTATACAAAAAAACAGTTGTAACTTCAACACAAAACTGCAGGACTTGTGATTTATAGCTGGCTAACATTTGCTCCTATTTTTATTTCTATTTTGTGAAAGATGCAGGGTGAGGATTGCAATTAGGTCTGGAGATTAAGCTCCAGGATAGGGTAAGGTACATAGTGTCGTCTAGGGTTGACGTTGGGACTTCGGTTTTGAAAATTGACAGTGGAGCAGTTGCTGCCTGAGCACGTGTTGTAGAAACAATTCATTTATACCCTCTTTAGTGGGAGCCAGCTGAATTTTTTTTCCCACATGAGCACTAGTAAAGATAACTTTAATATACCTCATGTACAAAAATGCAGCATTCTTGAATTATATAACAAATTTATGGGTATTTATTTAAAAAATTGATAAGTGAAGGACAAGTAGGTTTCCTGTCGGTAGATTTGGCTTGGTTCATGTGAGTATGTTATCATTAGCGGTCTACACACCTTTTGGCTGGATTCAAGATGTTTTCCCCTGTGAGGTTGACAACAGCATCACACTGTGGTAAACCATTCTTCTTCACCTCATCCTGCAAAGGACATTTAACAGATATAGAAGGAAAAGGTTTATTGGAATAAAGTCAAATAAAAAATTGAAGTAGAAAGTATGAAAATAGTATTTGAGAATATGATAAAGTACTTTGTTTCTATATTTCCATCTAATTATAAATGCACCAACCTTCATATTGAGGACAATACTAACAGCACTACACGAGGACATATTCAACTGGATAGTGGATATAATTGGAAACATACTAGGATCATTTTGGGGCACGATTTTTATTTACCGGTTGGGTAAAATTACATCTTTCATATAAACATATATTTATGTATATATATATATATGCAAAGGCACCTTACAATAGAGTGGTGAAGTGTGAAGTCATAACAAATCAATTTTTAGAATTTCTCAATTTTTTCTTCATATTCCGAAAGAACATCAAAAATAATGTCCAATTGACGAAAACCAATTGAATATGTTAAGTATTGGCTGAGATATGACCATCTGAATGAATATATGTCCTATGGAAACTCAGTGTTATATGCTCTGGCTCCTAATGGTTAGGAGCCAGAGCATATAACAAAAAAAGTGAATTTGAAATACTAACCCAAGTGACTCGGTCTTTTCCAGGTGAACGTGAAACGAGAAGAGCCTTGTGACCTTTGGCCTCTAGCTGCTTCCTCAGTGCTGTGCCAATAAAGCCTGTTCCTCCACCTGACGAGAAAACATATGAAGTCTATGATAAAATCATACAGAGTCTAGTCTATTAAAATTACCACTCCTTATGCCTCCTAGGACTTTACACATGGTGTACCGTAAACCTCTTCCGCGATATCCTACCACCATGCAAACCTTCAAACATCATCTGAATTTAAATTTGTGCCAAATAATATTTCATTCTCACTTCCAAAATTTGTAACTAAGCTTGCAATTGAAGGACTAGATCTAGCCATTAATAACCATCTGGTATGGGAAATTCTTCAATAAAACTGTCATTCAATCAACCTTCCCCACACACAAACGTTAGCCCTTGCCGCACGCACACCAGGGAGATTAACTAGTGATTTTTCACCGGAATTATGACTGGAAAGATGATAAATTAACTTTAATAATTAATATACTATAAAAGTTAAAGTGATGTCGAAAATGATCGTGAAACATTACACATTAGTAATTGTAAGGACATCCTTTCTGCTAATATGTCTGTTTTCTTGAATGCACTTCAATCATCAACATCTTGACTAAGGGGCAATTCTCGAAACCGTCATAACTACAAGATCAACGACATCTCGCCACTGTCACGTAACTTGTCAGCTAAGTGTTTCATGAAGCTGTCTTTGCCAAGATGAGCGACAACTTCCGCGACAAGTGAGTTGTCATTGCTCCGAACATGTCATATCTTTTTAATTGCTGTAAAGCGCCATCACAAGTCAG
>BEXV01002222.1:50613-65576 GCA_003118195.1 Hemicentrotus pulcherrimus | reverse complement strand
AGTTCCTCATTTAGACAAAGGAACATCCCTTCACTGCTATTATGTAAAAATGTGTAGAACAGGTGTCACATGCATATTTACCTGTTCTACATATTTTTACATAATAGCAGTGAAGGGATGTTTCTTTGTCTACCTGAGGAACTGTATATTTTGTCCGCTTTCTTTGTCCATCATGTTCATAGTGTGTGTGTCTATGGGCGTGTTTATGCTTCACTTTTTCTGGCCAGAATTGTTTGTTTTTATTTCCGAAATCAGATAAAAATATCATACATAGTAAAATATACAAAGTAAAATATTTATACATGAACATAGACAAAAATCAGTGGAAAGCCCAATTCAGCAGTGTTTATAGAACACTACTGTTCTTCCTTGGGGTCAGGCATCAGGCATCTGTTACGCGTTTAGTTTAACACACGGTTGCGTCCATTCTCACTTTTGTAGAATCACCGAAAAACTCACAAAACTCACAAAAGGATGCGTTTACAATATGTCAACGCACTGACCTCTAGTGGGTCTACGTAGCATGCACAGTGAAGGTTTGCGAATCCAGCTGGAAGACAAATTAAGGCCACACAGGGAGAATTGCCTGGAGGAGCCAGAGAAGTGAGCATAAACAGTACACCGTGGAACTGCGATAACGATGAGCGTTTACGATGAGCGTTACAAATCGTTCATTCTACCTTCAAAATTTAAGCTTAAACGCACCCTTAGTCAGCTGTGAGCGAGCCCGAGCGTGCAGTAAATGACGTGAATTTATTTCTTCTCTCGACCAATCACATTGCTCATATAGTCTCCCATAGCTGAATGGTTTGGGAATCGCACATTCGCAGCCTAGCCCGGCCGGTGTCAGGTTTACCTATGAGGGTTAAATCCTGTCTCCTGGTTGGTTCATACGCATCATGAATATTCATGAGCTGATGAGCTCACAGCAGCACCGTGGCTGACATAATAGACTGTGGGGCAAGGGCCAGTTACACATTTTAAAAAAAAGTTCCGTATTCCCATCACTGGCAGAGAAATCTACCTATACTAAATGATTGTGATGAAGTTGCTGATGAGAAAACACTTTGTTCTCCAAATTTCGTACACCCGTTAATGAGATAATCCGCTAATTAGTTTTATTGGATTTTAACAAGATTTCCTTGAAAAAGACTAGCGCCAATTACGGTAAATAAGCCATTGCTGATTCAAAAGGCTTCAAAGTTGCTATTTCTTGATTGTTTGTTTACAAAATGTTTATTTTAGACCTCCATGAGACTGTTCAGGTGTGAATTTTCTTAGCAATCTATTTAAATTTATGCTTTTGGTGCACTTGAAAAACGACTAATTGCAATTTTCCATGTTTTTTTTTTATTTCTATTTCAGCACGTCATATCAAGACGAGTTTTGTTAAGCCCCAGTTATGTAATTTCTTGCATCTTGTTTAAGTTACCATCTGTTTGTATATTCATGTCACTCATTTAACTCTTCCTTTTTCTCTATTTCTATCTCTTATCTCTCTGACTCTCTCTCTTATCTATCTCTCTGACTCTCTCTCTTTCTCTTATCTATCTATCCCCCTCTCTCTCTCTTATCTATCTCTCTCTTATCTATCTATCTATCTCTCTCTCTCTTATCTATCTCTCTCTCTCTTATCTCTCTCTCTCTCTCTCTCTTATCCATCTATCTCTTTCTCTCTCTCTCTATTTCTCACCATGCACACACATTTTTTCTTTAGTTTTCATGTCTCCTTTAAAACAAAAAATCTCTTTTTATTCCCTTGGATGTTTTTTCCTTGCTCTCGATCCTCTCTCCATTATATTTTACCTTATTTAATTCATCATGTCTTACCGAGTTTCATCAACTGTCATCAATATAGTTGCTTTTAGTTTTGTTTCCACTTCCATAAAAAATTATATTGCTGTTCAAAACTTTGTTAATAGGGTACATACACTAGACAGTAGACAGCAACACTGCTCATGGTCTGCATAGCATCAGTTTAGAACAATAGAAAATTCAAAGAGAAACCTAACAACAAATTCATACCAAAAATGCCAAATAAATTACATTCTTCTCTGTTTATTTTGATTTCATTCATTATGTAAAATGTATTACCGTAAAACATCACTAAAGTTATTGCGTGGAATAGAAGTCGATGACAGATATCTGACAATATTTTCATGAACGACGAACATATCATCATCTGTTTTCATTACATAATTCGCGTGTGGGCAGAATTGACTGGCCCACTTCATACCCATAATGGTCTTCAAAGTAAGATTCTTGTAGGAGTCTTGAAAGTCACTCATGATGATGTCATGGTATGAAGCACTTTCCCCTTCCACGATGCTTTGGTAATCTGTATTGTCTTTGGAAGGTTTGTCAAGAAGGAACAGCGTGATGATGTTGTTCCTGTTGATCTCACTTGGACTCCCCCATGTCTCACAAATTGTTTTCCAGTGCTCAACGTTTTTGTGAATAGTCACGACGACCACGAGCAAGAGCACCAACATACTACTACCGTCTTCACTCTGACACTCACTATGAACATGATGGACAAAGAAAGCGGACAAAATATACAGTTCCTCAGGTAGACAAAGAAACATCCCTTCACTGCTATTATGTAAAAATATGTAGAACAGGTAAATATGCATGTGACACCTGTTCTACACATTTTTACATAATAGCAGTGAAGGGATGTTCCTTTGTCTAAATGAGGAACTGTATATTTTGTCCGCTTTCTTTGTCCGTCATGTTCATAGTGACTTGTTAGCACTATGAACATGACGGACAAAGAAGGAGGACAAAATATACAGTTCTTCAGGTACACAAAGGAACATCCCTTCACTGCTATTATGTAAAACTGAGTAAAACAGGTGTCACATGCATATTCACCTGTTTTACACTTTTTTACATATAGCAGTAAAGGGATGTTCTGTATATTTTGTCCGCTTTCTTTGTGCGTCATGTTCATAGTGTAGGTTTGTTGATTTAGAACTTGTATGGACGAGGATTGATGGCTGGCGATGACTGGCTGATCTGAAAAGAGAAAGAAAAACAAGAAAACACAAATGTTAAAACTGGAAAAGAAACAAAACTGGAACATGGGCTTATTGGATTTTAACAAGATATCCTTGATAAAGACTACGCCAACTATGGTAAATAAGCCATTGCCGATTCAAAAGGGATTCAAAGTTGCTATTTCTTGATGATTTTTTGGCAAAATGTTTATTTCAGACCTTTATGAGACTGTTCAGGTGTGATTTTTCTTCGAAATCTACTTAAAATTATGCTGTTGGTGAACTTGAAAAAAAGACTAATTGTAATTTTCCATGTTTTTTTATTTCTATTTCAGCACGTCATATCAAGACGAGTTTTGTTAAGCCCCAGTTATGTAATTTCTTGCGTCTTGTTTAAGTTACCATCTGTTTGTATATACATGTCACTCATTTAACTCTTCCTTTTTCTCTATTTCTCTCTCTCTCTCTCTCTATCTCCATCTCTATTTCTCACCACACACGTTTTTTCTTCTCTAGTTTTCATGTCTCCTTTTAAAAATCTCTTTTTATTATTCCCCTGTTGTTTTTTACTTGCTCTCCCTCTCTCCTTCATCATATTTTACCTTATTGAATTTAGAATGTCTTACCAAGTTTCATCAACTGCCATCAATATTGTTGCTTTTAATTTAGTTTCCACTTTCCAGAAAAATATATTGCTGTTCAAAATTTTGATAATAGGGTATTAGACAACAACACTGCTCATGATCTGCAAAGCATCAGTTTAGAACAATACAAATTCATACCAAAAATGCCAAATAAATTAAATTCTTCTCTGTTAGTTTTGATTTCATTCATTATTTAAAGTGTATTACTGCACTACCATTTTGTCAATGACATTTATCTACAACTAGTTTATGACCAGGTACTTTTTCTAATACTTGCCACTGCCAGTGAAATCAGAACTATGGTATGTTGTAATTTACAAATGCAGTTTCACTTGAACTGCAAAGATTGTTAACAATTTTTAAAAATAAATATTGATGGAATAGAAATGAATTATGAAACATAGATAAGATGTGTCTAGTCATTCGTTTTCCTTTTATTCTTCTATTTTTTAAAATTTTCATTAAGAGAAAATATCCTATGAGATGGTGATACTGGCCAAAAAGCTTCAATAAAATTTGTTAATGTTGAGGAATTAATTAATCTTAAATTTTGGATTAGAACAATTAAGTGTCCAAAGAGTGTGATGGAAAGTTTGAAACGACCCATGAATTTGAACATAACAAAGTTTTATTTTGACTAGAAATCTTTGCAATATGCTTCAAAATGGCAAAAACAAATGAGCATGCAATGCAAGAACAAAAGTACATTACTGATAATATTACTGTTCACACAATTATTTTTTTTTTGCTTTCCTTAATACAATTATTCTCAATTAAATCAATATAATTATCAGGTCTGGAATAAATAGGGAACCGTGGGACATCGTTCCCTTGACATTTGAATTGAAATGTTTGCCTCTTGATGAAATAAAAATTGGAACAATTTTTGACATTCAAACCTTGGGAGATTAATTTTGGCATCCTGGATACAAATTTATATTGTATTCCTAGGAAACAAAAACATTTTTCCTGCTCTAAAATGATATCTTTACATATATTAAGTATATTCTACTATTACAGGTACACATAATGTATATGTAAAACACCCCAGCCGACCTATACATTTGTATATGTCTATTCATGAAATGTTGGTTATGTTGTACATAATTTGCAAAGGAACCATAGGGATAAAAAATTCATGCTCATTTTTTTTTTTAATCCTCACATTTAATAAGAAATATCAGAAAAAAAATTCACAATGGTCTTGCCTTTGTTCATTTGAATTTTGTTATATATATTGTTGCTATCAATAGGGTCAGTTAATGTTGAAAAATCTGCTGATGAACGGCAAAAAATGTTGCATACATGTACATTTAATGCTCAATATGAACGGCGTAAATGTTATTACTGATGGTCTCAAATAGGTCCAACAATTGATTAAATGAAAATAAAAATACTATTTCAATGTTATGTGTACCTATTATCATTGATAATAAAATAACAAAGATATCCCTTACATCCAGAGATATTTTTTGTGTTTGCTTCTTGTGAATCAACTGAGTTACCTGATCGCATAAATTCAGGATGAAAATGTGTTATTAATTAGATTATGACCATTGTTCAATTGAAAATATTGTATTCATGATCTGACAATTGCCTTCCTGGGTTGCCTCCACAATTGTGAATTCGATAAAATTAGGTTCCACAAAATATACACTTGGTTTAGACTGCTACATGCTTCTTGATAGTCTTTTAGACGTAAAGTCAATCACCACTAGCTGGCTTTTTCTTGTTACCATTGTGTCTGCACCAAATAATGTGTGGCCTGAAATTTGTAACACCTTAGCATTTCTGTTTACATTCTGGTACATGCAAGAAACTTAACAGAAATCGAATCAATAGCACGAGCCCAGTACTTATTACTTACTAACTTTCTTCAAGATTTTTTCTGTATTAAAATTGGTAATACACTCTTGCTCCAACTCCAAACATACAAATTGAAGATACATTGTGCCCCCAAAACAGCAAAGACAAGATGCTCATGAACTGGGAATGACATGTAATCAGTGGTGAAACCAACTACAACATTGGGGTCTACACTCCTGTACAAGTACTTTCAATTATATCTTCCTCATTTTCGTTTTCCTCAGCTTCATCACCAACTTCTTCATCCTCCAAACTTCCATTGGGATGTAGTTCCATATTGTCACATTTGTTACATTGGCACAGATCTGTGCACACCAGACCTCGGTTAACGCAGCACTGTTCGTCAGCTTTGCCCAAGATGCACTTAGATTTCTTGCACTTACAAAATGCCAGTTCCAGCACACTATCAGGTGCCGGTGCAAGGTCCATCCAATCAATTACGAGATCATTACCATCCATTTTCCATCCGTTGGTTACGGGAGATGGCATATCTTGGAGTGGTTCAAGGCTCTTCTTGAATATACTGGTTTGGGAATTTGCACGCTGTATGTGTTTCTTCAGGGAGTCTTGGTTCGGTGGCATAATACTCTCCGTTCTGGTAGCTGTCTTTAGCATTAGGTACCGCACCTCGTTGACTGATGTCACATCCTTGTGCCCATAAAGTACACACAAGAAACGCTCCAAACCACTGGACACATCCGAAGGGACATCGAGCTCATTGTCAAGCTCCTTAAATGCTTGAGCATAACCTGTGTTCTTCCGCAGCAAATTAAATGCCATCTGCTTCCCTTTGCCATAAAATGAGCTTACAAAATCACATCCTGTAAAAGCATGGAAGCTGTATAGTTTTATGGCCGCCATGGCTGTATAGTTTCCTGCATTGTGATTGGTTAAAACCGTACAGGCATAAAACTATACAGACATTTCCGCCGCCGGCCATGGCTGTATAGTTTCCTGCATTATGATTGGTTAAAACCGTACAGGCATAAAACTATACAGACATTCTCACCGCCATGGGTGTATAGTTTCCTGCATTGTGATTGGTTAAAACCATACAAGCATAAAACTATACAGACATGCGCCGCCATGGCTGTATAGTTTCCTGCATTGTGATTTGTTAAAACCGTGCAGCCATAGAGCTGAATTGATGTATGGTTGTTCGCAATTAAGGCATTTCGGCCCGCAAACATAACAACCTTACATGCGTTCTATGGATGTATGGTTGTATAGTCGTATAATTGTATAGTTGTACAGTTTCCTGCGTTCTGATTGGTTAAAACCTTACATCCATTCGATGGATGTATAGTTGTATAGTTATCATATTTATGGCGCGATCCGCCCGTCATTATCTTTGCAGCTCAGTCATGAATATTCATGATGCGTACCTCTGAACCAATCAGGAGGCAGGAATTTACCCTCGTAGGTAAACCTGTTTGGGAAGAAAAAAATTCGCAGCCTGGTCGGATGAAAATGCAGAACAATGAACCCAGGGATTCTGATAAATAGTAGAGGGCGTACTTCCGATAGCATCACTTGTAGGGGCGAAGCATAGCCATTTTTACAAAAAACCCACTGCGCATAGCTATGATTGACAAATATATTGTAAAATTATCAGATTTGAAAGTTCTAAAATGTAACGTCTTAGTGATGAGCCAGTGTTTTAAACTAGATGGCAGAGCTGAAAATTGCGGGTTTATTGGTGGCCTTTGATCGAGAAAAAAAAATTACAAATCGGTTTCAAATCGTACGCATGCAGACATGTTGGCTCGCAACCGTTAAAGATAAGATTGAGTTCTAGTCATGGGATTGCGTTGTGAAAGAAACGGTGTGGAATTTATCAGGAAAGGTTGATCATCTAGTATATAAGTATTCGTATGTATTGCAAGGTTCTGGAATTATCAAAATGATAAGAAATATGGCCAAATCTTGGCAATGTTACAAGCACTGTACACAGAATGATGTTCATGGGACAACACGAGCACATGGCGAAAAAAAACTTCCCCCCCCCCCCCCCNCCCCCCCCCCCCCCGCTCCGATTTTTACGTATTTTATGTCATATCTAGAATATGAAGGCATTTGAAGAGCCATGCTTTTCAAGGAACATGTTTAATCTGATGTTCTTCCACTCTTGCATAATAACAATGATAACGCTCACAAATAATTTTTTACCTCTTCCCAGAACTCAACCTTCTCTTTAAGCCTATGATACCCAGACGTTCAACTGTTTAACTATAATATCAACTATGAGACTAACAAGAATACGGGTCAAGAATCTCACTCGAGAATACTGTCCCGAAGTTGACATAAGATGGACACACGATGAAGGAAAATTTCAAATTCGGCTCTGATAGTGATCGTAAACACATCGGGCCATTCGTGATGGCGTCTGAAGCAATCGTAAACTATGACCGCCGGTGGCTTTTTTTAGGCTCCGGCAGCAACTTCGTGAGCAATGGCAAAATCTTTGGCGTGCCAACAAATTGCCCGAAGAGCTTGCGAAGGTTCATTTTCGTGTTGTATTCGTTTGTCCATGTTGCCCTTCGTAAAGCCACCGTGAGGGCATCTTGTCAAATCGTGTAATCTTCGTAATTACTTCGTGTGAGCATCGGTGCCATCGGGCATATCACCTCACGAAGACAATTCGTAGGAAACAAGAAGCTGCCCGAATGTCTTTGGAAGGCAACACGACTACGTGAAGTCCTCGCAAATATGCCATCGTGTAGCCATCGTATATAGTACGATTACATCTTCATGGGACCACGGTGTCGGCGAAGACAGCTGAATTTAAGTAGCTCAAGCGTTTCCCATGTGTCATAGTAACGTGGAAATAATTATGTTGCAATAAGTCATATTTCTCGTATGTATACCGATTTTCTTTTTCAAAATTAATATATCTATCATGCAATGTTATTAATTACATTAGGCCTATGCGTTATTAGTTTTGTTTGTAAACTTGTGTAATTCGGCTAAACGCCGCGATGAAAGTTTTATTTGAAATAAACCATTTAGAATAATAATAATAATAATAAAGTAATTTTTATAAAGCGCATAATAATAAATTCTCTATTCGCTTTACAACAATCAATTATACAATAAATTACATGATTAATCTAAACAGAATGAATGAATAAATGAATATAGGTGCTCAAGATGGCGCACTTCTTGGGAAAAAAGCAGAAATGTGTGCTAAGAAAAGGATCTTATAGAGAACCCAAATACATCGCTAAATGAACAACCTGGAATCAAATCAGATAAAGAAGCAGAAATTATGGACAGTAGCGGGAACAAAATGGATACTCAAAGCATTATCGAGTGAAGTACCTGCCGGACACATCGATAAATCTATCCCGAAGCTCTTGGCGTGGAATCTGTCAGCGGTATGTTGACAAGAAACAACAAACGGCGGCAACGGAGATAAGGCAAGCTAGTAATTAACACCGCAGCTAACGATACAAAGGAATTGCTTAGGACGATTATGAACAAAAAAAGACAATACAAACAGTAAAGTGGACAAAATGAATAATAACTTGACATCCAGACTAGACGTGGCTCTACAGAAGATAGGTGAAAACAGGAAAGACATCGACAAATTGAAAGACAAACAACAGCACGAGATTGAGCTAATTAAATGGAGAAAAAAAGAATGTGTAAAAGTGCTTGAGAAAGAAAATCAAAGAATGAAGGAACGCTTTGTTGATCTTGCAGCTAGAGAAATGAGATGCACAGCTGTATACTTTGGCTTCCCTGAGGGCTGTGAGAAAGGAAATTGTGAAGGGCTGATCCAGTCCTTTGCAGAGTCACATCTTGATCTGAAGGGATACCTGCGTATAGAGAGGGCACGTCGCTCTAGTCAGGCATCCAAACGAGGGGCTCCTCGCCCGATAATGGTTGTGTTCAATCGTTATACCACAAGAAGTGCCGTACACGCAAGTGCCCGAAAACTACAAAACAACAAACCATTCGTCTATGAGGATAAGGAGAATCCCATATTTATTGATGAAATGCTACCTAAGGAGATATTGGACCTACGCAAGAAGATGTCACACACCAGACAGAAGCTTGTAGAACTCCCCTAGCGAAGGTCGTACTTTTTTAACTTCACGATCTCACGAGGAATAAACTACACTATTAAACAATCAAGTTATATAATTAATTACAACGGTTTACTAAAGATAATCAACACAAATTATCAAGGTTCGTATAATCGTTGGTGGATACACCAACAAATACACACAATAATCAAATGTCTCCGGAGGGAAGAACTCCCCCAGACGGCAAATAATTTTCATAAATATATCACTGGATAAAAATAGTCGACGGAATCGTTCCAAGGGCGTATGAAACACCCTGGAGGTTAATATCCGTCACCTTCCAAGAATACACGATATAATACAATAATCAATCATACACAACAATAACAATAATCAGTCATCAAGATCAAACACAAAGGGGATCATCAAAATAAAGCGTTCAAAATACCAGATCAGCTACGGCGGAGTTAAGCTTGATGATGCTGATGATAACGGTGACAATGATGACATGGATGATGATGACGAGGATGACTATGAAGTCAGCGATGATGCCGACGACGGCGATGATGTCGGAGACGATGATGAAGACAGGGTAACCCGACACATTACTCCAATGACAAATGCTCCGCAAAAAGCGACAATTGCTCCGCCTGCCATTGCTCCGCCGACATTTGCTCCGCCGACATTTGCTCCGCCGACAATTGCTCCGCCGACATTTGCTCCGCCGACAATTGCTCCGCCGACATTTGCTCCGCCGACAAATGCTCCACCTACATTTGCTCCGCCGATAATATTTCTTTCATGGGTTATTTTCAAGTTCAAGTTCAAGTTCAAGTTTTATTTATCTTTCTTTCATAAGACACATTACAAATATGACATGAATATAACAATTTATATCCTGCATCAAAAATTTGTTGGCTTACGATTGGTTGAGAGCTCATCACATGGCCAGAAATATTTGACCTATTTTTCGAAAGTACTATATGAGAGTACTATTTTGGTTTACTATTTGGGAGTTGAAAAAAAAAGTGATTTTTGTTGTAGAAATGATTCAATTTTTTTTTCAAATCTTAATTTTATGAAAACAAAATATTTTTAATCTTTTTAGATAAAATTTGTCATTTTTTTCTNTTTTTTTTTTTTTTTTTTTTAATTTAATTTTTGATGCAGGATATAAAACAAATATACCATGCCTTCTGTAGCGGAAGCATCTTTAACTTTGTTATTGGTCGTTCTTTATTTTTCCAATTCTCTCTTTGCTCCAAAGCTCCGTAAAAACTGCACAAATGAAAAATGAAAATAGATCGAACGAATCATAAATCAACTGTTCATGAATAAACAAATCATTAGAGTAAACCTGGTGACTCTTATCAATAAAATGCACCTTACAGCCGATTAACCCCTTGTTTTAACCTTTCCTGATCTCACACATTTACTTGTACTGCATATAAACTAAATACAATTCTAACTGTTTGTTACTATACATGTATGCTTAATCAAACTCAGTCAGACTTCTGATATACGTCCTAATTCTGTTCATAATTACAGCATGTATCTTTATAACTAAACCATCTATTAATTATCAATATAAACTTGTATAAATCATATAACAACTTTCTCTTATTATGCACCCCAAGTACTCATCTTTGTACATTAACTCAAACTAGGCAAATCTTTGTTTACATTCTTGCATACGTGTACCTTTCACTCGCATGTCGTAGTGTACATTACATAACAATGACATTTGATATGTGAGCGACGGTCTCGGCTACTGTGCAATGTAAGTTACATCCATGTAGCGAGTTAGGTGCGAATGAAAGGTACTTAATCATAGAATATCGGATCATGACAGCACTTATATACAACATTCATGACATTACATCATTACATACCTTCATTCTGCCTTCTAAGTGCATCTAACACCCATATTACACAAGGATGCCTCCAATATCAATAGATTTTTCTCTGGAAATCAAAAAGGGTGCCATTTCGTCACACGAATTTAGTAGCCTCTAGATGGCGCTAAACATAAATATAATCAATCTACTTGATCGACTTAATAAAAATGAATTCAAATCGATCACTGAAACACCTTCTATTCGAGGTACTGGTTAAACTATGGGCCTCGGTGACTCCAAAAGTATCATTTTCTTCGGGGCTGCGCCCCTCAGCAAATTGTACTATTGGAGTCACCTCTTGCGCATAGTTCTAACCAGAACCTATCAAGGCAGTGTATATTTGTATATTAACAGAATATGGCGTTGTTTTGTTGTTGTTATTCAGGGCCGTGTCCATCATTTTGAGAAGGGGATGCGTTTTAATTCCCCGATGAGAAGACACTGATTAAAAACAGTGATACCTTTACGAAAGACGCAATTCTGTTTTGGGAGGAGAAGGTGCAGAAGCTTTTAAGTAATAAACAAACTTTTCTCAACCTTGAGTCGACCTTCTTTCAACAAAAAATGATTTTTGCAATATAATTTAAGGTTATATTTATTCCCTTTGGTAAGCGATGGTTTGTATATAGCGAGAGAGAGAGCTAAATTATGTAGACTTATCATTAATAATGATTAGCATCTTCCTGCTTAATTTCCCTCCTTTATTAAATGAGCATGTTTATACCATAAACTGGCGAGCGAGCGTTCACTGTGAAAAGGTTGGGCAATATTTTCCAACACTTTGCTAATAGTCAACCCAACCATCTATTGGGAAATATTTTCGTATTTTGCACAACAGTTGGTCAAGATTTTCCCAACAAGTGGGCTACCGTAGTCGGGCAGTTGAAGGGTCATGTCTTTGCCCAAATTTTGGTCAAAATACGAAACAATTATGCACGTGTGAATTACGTTTACCAATACCACTGGGCACAATATTGCCCAATAGATGGTTGGGTTGACTTTTGGCACAACGTTGGGCAAAGTGTTGACAAAATATTGCCCAACCTTTTCACAGTGTTTTAAACCAAAGTTGAATAGCATCCTGCACCTGCCTTCCACCCTTCTTCGTCTGACGTTTAGGAGCTGCACATTCGTCAAATGAATGTTTAAAATTATAATCGCGAGTTAGCGTAGCAAGACAGTGAGCGATTTTTTTTTTTGCACTTCTCTTTTGATAATAATTATAGGCATATTTTTTCCATAAAGTAACTGTGTCTTCTTGTCCCGTGAAAGGGAAGGCACAAACACATTTAAGAGGACGTTTTTTGTTTGTTTTTAACTGTTTTAATTGGCGAACAAGGAAGGTAAAAAATCATTGGTTATAATCTTGAATAGAATCTTTCTAAATTACGCCCCTTTTGAATCAAACGGGCAAGTATTATTTCAGGATGATTGTTTATTCCTTGTTGGCGAGCGAGCTTAGCGGATGGTCGAAATTCTTTGGCTTGCCATATTGAAAAGCATCTGCGTGCCCGGCATCGCTTTTTAATCACTGATGTACAAAATGTATAAGCTTTAGCGTAGCGAGCAAGCGAATTTTCATCCTTTTCATATAATAACTGGAAACCATCTGCCTACCTACCACCCCTTTTTTTTAATCAATGATTATTTCACGAGCATGTAGGCCTATATTGCATACTCCATTTTATTTCTCATTTTCCCTGACGTGTCGCGACGCCGCGCTGGCAGGGTTTACCGTCATTAATTATATCGACACCGTCCTAACACAAAGTTATAAGCCAATGCAAAAATATGGAAATTAAATCTTCCTATATTCTATTTTGTGTCCCTGTTCGCCCTTGCCTTTTCTTGACCTTTTCTTTTCCATGTTTTCTTTTCCGTTTCTTTTCTTTTCTTTTCCTTACTTCCTATCTCCTTTTTGCTGCAAAAGGGAGCATTTGTCTTTAACGGTGCACTCAGCTACGTCGGCGGAGCATTTGTCTTCAATGGGGTACTTTAGGGAAGGAGCAATTTTGGAGCATTTAAATTGGACAGGGCACTTTGGGGCGGAGCTGTCGGAGGAGCAATATTGTCGGCGGAGCAATTGTCAGCGGAACAATGTCGGCGGAGCAATTGTCGGAGGAGCAAATGTCGGCGGAGCAAATGTCGTCGGAGCAAATCTCGGCGGAGCAAATGTCGTCGGAGCAAATGCCGGCGGAGCAATTGTCGGCGGAGCAATTGTCGGCGGAGCATTTGACGTCGGAGCAAATGTCGCGGAGCAAATGTCGCGGAGCAATTGTTGCTTTTTGCGGATCATTTTGTGGGCGGAGCAGTCGGCAGAGCATGTGTCATGGATTCTAGGACAGCGACGACGAAGAAGACAGTGATGATGTCGGAGACGATGTTGAAGACAGCGATGATGAAGAAGACGGTGATGCGCTCGATGAGGTCTCGTTGATGATGAGACAGTAAATAAAAAAATAAGTCAGTAATGTTGAAGTGGATGATGAATCAGATGATGGTGAGATGATGCTCGACGAAGACGACCAATGATCAACGTGTCGAGTCTACACAACAGATGACGGAGATGGAAACAAATATGTCGATAAAAGATTGTCAATTCAATAATGAAGGGTGAGAAAAAACGTAGACCAAAATGGTCTATTATCACTGTACGAAGTAAAATGTATGGCGATGTCGACGACGTAAAAAAAAAAGTCGAATTAAATCTTGCAAAAAACTGCCAGACGTTTGCTGAGCAAATCCACCGCTAAAGGTCGGGGGACAAAGTCACTGAGTCATCGTTGGACGGAACTTCTACAGGTACGGTATAGCAGGAGCACAGAAAATAACTGTGCGTACCGAAAATCAAAACCCCACTGATTCCCACATGAAAAATCAGAGCGAAGCCCCAATCACTGGTGTAGAGTGATTGGTTCAAACAAGCGCACAAAATTAATATGCACGTATACGGGCTGTACGTAACAATACGCGCTGTACGCGCTGTACAAATCTACATAGATTTGTATTGCTACGTACAGCGCGTATACGTGCATATTAATTTTGTGCGCTTGTTTGAACCAATCACTCTAAACCAGTGATTGGGGCTTCGCTCTGATTTTTCATGTGGGAATCAACCGGTTGGGACATGTCTAAAAAGCCAGACAGCGGACCACGGAAGGGAAAGTACTTCTCCACATTCACAGCCACCATTTTGACAATAAAAAAGCAATACATATTAGACATGTACACATCGATGCACAAAACGTTATTATAAGATGGGTAGGAGAATCCCTGCAATCTGATTGGTCAATTACCATGTAATTATTTTTGCTGGATGCATGCGATATCTGCGATCGATACCGCTGATATCCTTTTTTAAAATAAATAATTCTCAATTTTGATATTTTTTTGGATATTTTTTAATATTTTTTTTTCAACAATTTTTTTTTTTAATGATTTTTTTGATAATTTTTTTTGGTGAAAATTATTTGTTTTTCGTGTTTTTTGATAATTATAATTACATTACTGATAATATTACTGTTA
>BEXV01002222.1:15231-28531 GCA_003118195.1 Hemicentrotus pulcherrimus | reverse complement strand
AAGATAGAGAAATACTAAATAAGACCAATATACATGTTCATTTCACATATAATATCAATTTCCAACCTTTAATTTTAGATATTCTCATCTGCAAGCCAATTACTACTCATTAATTGGCAAACTTGTACACCCTTTAAGAGAACGCAATTTAATCTAGATAGAAAATAGCGATAACAATAATACTCCTAATAGCAAAATCATCTTGGTAATAATATACAAATGATGTATGTGAATGAATTCTTTAATAGATCTATCCGCACTCCAGGAGTTAAGGCTGTATGCATCTATCGGCTAAAACAGACTCAACAACAGTGAATAGATCATTTAATGAACGAATAAAAGCATGCATCATTTTGTTTTATACAACAAAACTCCTAGATCCTTTTCGTTTGGTGTAAAAAGAATTAATTTGAAGTTTATTTCGATTCATTATCAGTGACAATAAATCCCAAGTTATAGAAAAAAGCGCACTTACCTCTACACGCATTTACACGTAGTGCTGCGCATCGCATACTTAAAAATCATTGAAAAGTACTGGAAACTAATGAACGCTTTTTTATTGAAGAAAAAAAGTGTGATAGTCTCAGTAAAGGCCTCACATGTGACTGCGTTTGACCAATTATTTGATTAGGATCTAGGAGTAAGTTGTATAATATTCACAATGATACCAAAATAATTTACCTGGTACCTTTGAAAACACATGATTATGATAAGAATGAATCTAATACTTAAACCCATCGCATACATGTTACTATACAATTTGACTGCGATCCGATTTTAGAAGACTTTTGCAATAATCCTTCTTATGAACATTGGAACATATTAAATCTTAATTACCAAGATTCTACATGGTTGTACGATTATCAAAATTGAAATTCCTGGGGGGGGGGGGGTTTCACAAAGATTCCAAGTTGAACTTATCCCAAGTTGGACCTAACAATTATGGAAAGCCGTTAGCATCTTTACAAATATTTTGTAGAAGTTATTTTAAAAGGCATAAAATGTTGATTCAAATCATTCATTATTCTACTAGTATCAAGGAGATTTCATGTGAATAATGTGGAGTTTATGAAAGTCTAAAATACTTGAATTTATGATTTGGATTTATTTCATTTTAAGGCTACAAATGGCTCTCCATACTATTAAGTCCAATTTAGAGTTAAGTTCGACTAAGGATCTTTGTGAAACATCCCCCAGGGATAGTGCAAGCCTTCGCAAAGGTGGAAAAGCAAATCTGCTCAGGATCTTATTGACGTATAACCAGTTTTGCGATTGCTTTAATAGGATTTGTAGTAAATTTTGCCTTTACTCTGACCAGCCTTACAGTGCACTACAATTTCAATTTTGGACTTCCTTCATTTTTTTAGAGCCTGAATCTGTATAATAATACCTCTATCCATTTCCATATCCAATCATAACAATAGCAATTTATTTGAAAATGGGATAGCAGTTGGATTGTACAATGTATGGTGGGTTCTTATTTTAAACAAAATAAAACGATTGTTCAGATGAAGAAAAGAAAGCTACTACTGGTGCATGAACGATACATTCCCAAAAAATCGCTCGATGATTAAAGATAAAGACCAGTTCTGGTCATGCGATTGCATTGTGAAGGAAACGTTGTGGAATCGATCAGAAAAGGTTGATCATCTAGCAACTAGCAATTGCAAGGTTCTGGAATCATCAAAATGATAAGAAATTTGGCCAAGTCTTGGTACAGTTACAAGCACTGTACACAGAAATATGTATATGGGACTACGCGACACATGCGCGATATCTATGCGTTCCAAATAGATATAATACTTTACATAATATATCAATTAGTAGGTGGTTTCTTGGCAAAATTTGTATCATCACGTATTAGGAAACACATATTCCTACACATAATTGGTAAAAAGAGCTTCCATTTCATTTTTTGAGAGGGAGGCGCTTCAAAACTGGTCTTTATCTTTAACGCAAAAGAAAAACAAACTTTGGCATGAAAAAGCATTATGAAGTATCAAACTACAGAAATGGTACCATTGCTTAATTGACACGACTATTCTGAATTCCTTCATGATTCTAACAAAACCTGAGATAAAGGTATTTTTAGAATTCAATCAAGTATCAAGCAGAGAAATACACACAACTTAAGAGATGGGTGAGGAGAGATTCCATCATACTCCTTAACTGCTATAAGGGACATGGTTAAACCTATTGGTCAAAGCTGTACTGAGATGAGGGGAATAGTGCAGTCTCTAGATCACCGAGGAGCTTTGGTTTTAATTGTGACCTGAAAAAAAAAAATAGCAGTCAATTCTTCTTTTGTGGATAAAATATCCCATTGAAAATCTATTCACTTTGTAGGGAAATTCACCAGATTAAGAAATATGTGCTTATGCCACTGCATGCACCCATTCTTTATTTCATACTAACTTTTTTGCATCCTTCCACTTTATGCCCAGTCAATAAGCAATAGTATACTGCCCAGCAGTATGAGGTGAATCTCATGCCTGCTGTTTTGACCAATTAGAAGCCTAGGATTTTGACACGTGGAACATAATATATTGACTGTTTTGAGGGACATAGTATACAAATATACCAAGCTTTGAGAAAGAATATTGGAAATTATTTATCTGAGGATGTACTGGCAAAGTACTATTCCAGTCCCTTCGAAGATATATAATTTCCACTATTCTTACGAACTAAATGCTTGGTATATTTGTTTTATATCACTTCGTTACCATCTGAATGTTTGACTTAATGACTGGCTGGCATATGGTTCTTAACTTTATTCTTATGTCACCCACATTGGGCCGGTTATTGGAAAAGTTTTGAATTTGTCAATTTAACCTGCGCACAATTATATTAATGCTCATTTAATGAGACACGCTAATTGCGGTATTCTCCAATACCCCAATGTTGGTGACATGAAAATAAATTGTCATTGTCATTGCGCATTAATTTTGACTGAACATGATGTGATGTCACAATGCTTTTCTACCTAAAAATCTCATAGAGCATGCGCAGTTCTGCCCATGAAAAAATAATGGAAAATATTTGGAGCTCTGGCACAGATTTGTTTCTAATAGTGAAATTATATTTTATCACGTGACCACCAATTGACCAATCATTTATTTAGAAAACTCATGAATATTCATAGAAGGGATATAATTAAAACTATTGCCCATGGTAATCCTAAAACTGTACAGTGCTAAAAAAGTAGACATCTCAAGATCATCAAAAATAACAGTTTTAACCATTATCCCCAAAATGTGGGTCAATATTTAATTAGCACATTGACCCAGATAGAAATTCTCATATGCAATCATAACGATGAACAGAACTGAAAAAAAAGCCTGTGAAAAATAACATCAGGTAAGATTTAGTGGAATATATAACCTGCTTCTACACATTTTAGGGGAACATCATGTTAAATAGGGATGAGCACTCATATCGACTATTTTTTGCAGGTGATCCATTGCTACTTAGCGACTATTCTATGAATATTTCTTTTTTTCTGCAAAAGTAGTCCATTTGCACGCAGTTTGTAGCCTTTGTGAAAAAACAAAGAATCAGTTGAAAGCCTTTCATAAGGGCTTGCCGCGATCGCTGACAGTTTTCAATTAAGCAAATGAGGTGCTCATACTAGATTCTGGTACATTGATATAAATATGGGTGACCAATCATTTTCTCCTTGCTTCATTTCATCAAAGATATAGGGTTAGGGTTAGGATTCCGCTCTCGTTTTAGGTTTCATCAGACGGGTGTTTCACAAAACTTATCAAGTGACAAATGACAGTTTTTGTTTAGCTACTGAAATCCTTGCTTCTGATTGGTCATCAGAAGATTTGTCACTGATTTTTGTCATTTGGCATTGATAAAAGGCTTTGTGAAACGGGTCCCTGGTTTAGGTTTCTCCCCTCTATCAAGTTTGTTTTGTTTTGTAAAGTGGAATATATTTTCTATCTGAACCACACCTTCTCCTTGCTACACGCAAGCATGCAGTTGAATCTGATAATGCGATGCAGTTGCATGTACATGTATCCCAAATTGCTGAATAATCCTAGTCTTACAGACATTGGATTGAACTAAGCATAAAAGGTTAGCTTAGGTTTAGGGTTAGAGCTTGGCCTAAGAAAAGGTGCATCCAGGAATTCAAGTAGCAAATGAGTTTAACCACGGAGTAATTGTCTCTGGCTCATGTTCGTACAATAAAAATAGGAAGTACGTTTTCCCCCAATGTGGTCTAGAAGCATAGACAGGTTCCAAAACTAGCTGAGGAGTTTCCATGGTGACCAGCTGTCCTCCATACAACCATCTCAGCCATAGCCATCACAACTCCGATGTTCACAAAATGGATATCATAATATATATACATCTTCTCCTGCATGAAGAGGCTGAAAATACAAAGTCTTTCTGTTCAGTGTCTTTCAGGAGGATGCGTTACCGTTGCCGTGGGTGACGATGGCACACTCCCAAACGCTGGGCTGCTCCTCAGTTTGACTTCGTCCAGAATTTGCCACTACCTCTCAGACTAAAGCAAGAAAAATGGATAAAATCCAGTACTTAAGTTTGATTGATGTTGAACACTTTGAAAACTCATGAATGTTCTGATGTTGCAGAGCAAACCAATCATAACTAAACACACTGTTAAAAAAGAAGGAGTAGAGATTGTGCACATTGAGCAAAAACTTATCCAATGACAGGGGTAATAATATCTGTAAAGCTCCGAGAGATGATATGTCGTATTAGGCGCTCGGGGCTTGAATTAATCCAAGGCCATGGCCGTGGAGACCTTTTGATCGGCCTCAGTGCCCCTCTCATTTACCTTTGAGATTTGTTGTGCCCTTTCCAATTCTTCCCATTTGTGATGTAATATAGGAATGTGCCCTTCAGAAAATTGGCCTTGCCCTAAAAATATTGAAATTTAAGGCCTGGTCGCGCTTTATAAATTAACATGAATATCATTATCATTATGGAAGATTTAAATGCACATCCACACAACATGTGTCAGTTCAAACATCATCTAAATTGTTAAAATTTATATGTTCTATCTTGGGTATACTTTTCTTTAAACAAATTTCAAACCTACGTAAGAATATTTGGCCAATTCTACCCACTCAAAATTGTTTGGTCAGAGCCAGGAGGACATTAAATCAGCAGAGGATGTACTGTCTTACCCTTTCATCTTGGACGGTTTCTTGGAGGGTTTCATGGACTGCGCCTCCATCTCTCTCGTGTCGACGCCCATGTCTGCTTCGTCGCCTTCCTGCGCCACTGATGATGCTTTGATGGCTTTCTTGATGTTGACCACCTGTGAAAACAAATGGTACAAGACATTGAGGGGTCAGTGACACAAAGTTTAACTCTATTTTGGCCATTTTGAGAAAAAGTGGTTTATGTGTCACTGAGCACTTGGGCCTTAAGGAGTTAAGTTTATGTTTCACTAGTCATTGACTTCAATGGGGGTTGGGTGGAGTTAAGTCTTTGTGTTTCCTGGAAAGGCCACATTTTTTGAACATTTTGATATCAAATAATCATTTTGGCAAAATATGGAGTTACGTCTTTGTGTCACTGAACTCTCAACATTACAAGCTGCAATAGGGTCATTGTAGATATCCCCAAACAGGTCTAATGAAAGTGCCATACAGTTAATTTATAGATTCTTGCCTTCACATCGACATTTTTTAAAATCACGTATTCATGTAACATAAAAATTGAAGTACGATCCCTCGTAAAAATCGATTTTATCTCCAAGCTTGCTGCAGTTTATTGTATCATACCAAAAACTGTATCTATTTGTAACATAAAATGAATTCTTATTATCATTTATTGTAAGAGATATGATTAATTTGTAGGACATGTAATTAGCTGTCACTTGTTATGTTACAGGGACCTGGGGGTGCTTCACAAAGATCTTAAGTTGAACTTATCTCTAAGTTGGACATAACAATTATGGAAAGCCATTAGCATCTTTGAAAATGCTTTGTAAAAGTTATTTTAAAATGCATAAAATGTTGATTCAAATCATTCATATTTTTTATAATCAAGGAGGTTTCATAATGTTCAAGTCCATCTTAGAGTTAAGTTCGACTTAGGATCTTAGTAAAAAAAAACCCCTGGTCATGTGCCCGGAAAACAAAGGATAACAAATGAATGTGCCTTTTCTGAGAGATGATTTGCCAGGGCTTGAACCTACAACTTTCACATCTCCAGTCAAGTGTTTAAACCACCCATCCCAGACACCTCTACACTACCTCTACACAAACAAACTAATCACATACCTCCGTTTCTATCTGTGATTTGACTTTGAAGCAGTTTTCTTTATGTTTGTTTGCTCGATGGATCTGCTCCTCAACATTGTTCAGCATTGTTTCGCAACCGTCACACCTACAGCATGAAAGAGACAACAAAAGTGCAATCAATGTAGTAAATGTACAGGTTCAAACTGACTTCATAGAATTTGAAATAAAGCAAGAAACTTTCACATGCATGAAACGCTCACAAATTGTGCGCATGGTTAAGATTTCCGAAAATTGCATACTGCAATTTAACCAAAACAGAGCTGACATGACACTGCATTTTGCAAATCACTAAAAGTTGTATGCCGTGAAAATCACTTTTGTTTACAAGACACAAAATTTATTGGTTTTACAGTAGACAAATCATCTCTCTTCATCCAATACAAATCTTAAAGGTAAAGATCAGTATTGGAAACATCAAAAAATGAAATGGAAGCTCTTATTACCAATCATGTGAAAGAATATGTTTTGACTAAAACATGATGATAAACAAAATTCTGGGAAACCGTCTACTTATTGATATATTTGGTAAATTGGTTGATCTATTGGTGTGTGAGAGATATAACGCATATAGTGCACGTGTGTAGTCCCATCTTTCTGTGTAAAGTGCATGTTACTTTACGAAGACTGGGCCTAATTTCTTATTATTTTGATGATTCCAGAACCTTGCACTACACACCAATACTTATATGCTAGATGATCAACCTTTTCTGATCGATTCCTCAACATTTCTTTCACAATGCAATCGCATGACCATTACTGGTCTTTATCTCTAATGCTCCTGTATCTGAATAAGTATGGGAAAAAATGTATTGGAAAACATACTTTTCACTTTCATTTTATGCTCATACTTACTTTGCTTCTTTATATTGTTATATAATTAGAGAAATATGTATGAAATATAGGAGGTGGCACTTGGCTTTCCATAAATTAGTTGACTGCCGTAAGCAAACAATAATACAGGCTAGTTCAGAATATGGGCTAATGACATTTGGCTTACTTCNCAGCTGACATGACACTGCATTTTGCAAATCACTAAAAGTTGAATGCCGTGAAAATCACTTTTGTTTACAAGTCAGAAAATTTATTGGTTTTACAGTAGAAGACTCCAGTTAACAAATCCACTCTCTTCATCCAATACAAATCTTAAAGGTAAAGACCAGTATTGGAAACGCCCCATTTGTAAAAATGAAATGGAAGCTCTTTATTACCAATCATGTGAAAGAATATGTTTTGACTAATACATGATGATAAAAAAAATTCTGGGAAACCGCCTACTGATTGATATATTTGGTAAATTGGTTTATCTATTGGCGTGTGAGAGATATAACGCATGTGTACGTAGTCCCATATACATCTTTCTGTGTACAGTGCTTGTAAATTTACGAAGACTGGGCCAAATTTCTTATCATTTGGATGATTCCAGAACCTTGCACTACACACCAATACTTATATGCTAGATGATCAACCTTTTCTGATCGATTCCACATTTCTTTCACAATGTAATCGCATGACCATTTACTGGTCTTTATCTTTAATGCTCCTGTATCTGAATGAGTAAAGGAAAAAATGTATTGGAAAATATACTTTTCTCTTTTATTTTATGGTCGTACTTACTTTGCTTCTTTATTTTGTTATATAATTAGAGAAATATGTATGAAATATAGGAGGTGGCACTTGGCTTTCCATAAATTAGTTGACTGCCGTAAGCAAACAATAATACAGGCTAGTTCAGAATATGGGCTAATGACATTTGGCTTACTTCTAATCATTGGTCATCATGTCGGGTCGGGTGGTCGCATTACCCAACCTTTTGTGAAAACATGCCACTTTCCTCATGAAGTGTCTGAGGTAATGTTTGTGAAATTAACCCCTGTCATCTACAAATGGTCTTGTACAACTTACCCAACACTTTGTGAAACCCTTAAGCACATCTACGAAAGGTCATGTTTTTAATGTGCATCTTCACATGATCTTCCAATTTTGTTCATCAAACGTCGTGAAACGGGACGACCCGACCGGATACCATGACCCGATGATTCCAAGCAAGCCACAAAATTCAGGGTTGTCGGTATAAACAAGAGGGGTAAAAGGCTGTTCAAAGAACATTAATCATTCAACTCCAGACATGAAACGTATCATCTCACCATTCCTGTAGGACGCCGACGATATCGGTGATGGCATCTTGCCTGATGTCTCGTCCGATGGTGTACTCGACTTCTAAGAGTTGATTCTTCTGGTCCAGCTTGCCCTGGATGATCTCTGCGTATATGGTCTCAATGATGAGGTCCTAGGAGAGGAAATGGGTCATATAACAAGTCAATGCAAAGCGTAGCATCCTCTCGCAGGGTACAAATGGCCTATACACATCAGTAACCTCCATTAGACTATACTTTTATATTTGCATATTTAATGAGCTATGACTTTTGACCTACATACTCAGAAATTGAACTTGGGCTGTGTTTTGATACCATGTACCTTCATATCAAATTTCATTAAAATTTGTCAAACATTACTCAAGTTATGGAATGGAAACCAGATTCGCATATTTAATGAGCTATGACCTTTGACCTACATACTCCCAAATCAAACTTGGGCTGTGTTTTGATACCATGAACCTTCATATCAAATTTCATTAAAATCCGTCAAATAATACTAAAGTTAAGGATCGGAAACCAGATTCGCATATTTAATGAGCTGTGACCTTAGACTTCATACCAGGTACTCGAAATTGGACTTAGGCTGTGTTTTGATATCATGTACCTTCATACCAAATTTCATTCAAATCCGTCAAACATTACTGAAGTTATCGATCGGAAACCAATTTTGTTACGGATGGATGCACAGAGGGAAGGACGGACGACAGGGTTACTATATCCCCTCTGACTTCATCGGCGAGGGGAAAAACTAAAGAAAGTGCTGTAAGTCAGACGCTACATTCGTGTTCGGTTCGGTTCGGTTCGGTTCGGGGTTTTGTAATATATTAACAAGCAGCGTTATAGCCACGGCGGTCGGCACTGGGCCGGCCGGCCGGCCAGGCCCGACCAGCACGAAGGACTTCTGCCCACTCCTGCTGAAAAACAGTGCTTCCACCCAGGACAAATTTCACATTAAAAAACTGCTCTAAATGTAATTATTTGTGAAGAAAAGTACTTACATTCGTATTTCTGTCTTGAATCGTGTTTTATGTTCAATCTAAAAGAACCATGTTTTCAATTTGTCAATAAATGATATTTTTCAAGATTTTCCGAGACGGTTCTTGTCTGATGTTACAGGCATGAAAGATGCCATCTTGAATAGCGATTCAGGCTCGTCAATAACTGTTTTTTATAAGTTTTTATTTTTGATAGGAAAAATATGAAATCCCTATTTTTCCTGAATAAATAAATACCACACTATAATATATATTTATTTCATTATTTATATTGTAAAATTTGTCCGATATTGTTACAATTGATATATTGATTTTTTTGTTTTTGTTAAATGGGTTTGAGCTGAACTTGTTTTGATCACGCACATGTATTCTTGTTTATAGCTTGCGATTGCGACGTAGCGTGGTCAAGATTTGGGATTTAAATGGCGCCAGTAAAAGTCGCGCCCACCACTGAATAGGGTTACGAAGACGTTAACATTTTTCTGCCGAACATCCAAAACCAGGCCTTTTCGTTCGGTTCGGAAGTGCCATTTTCGGCAAACTTCCGTTCGGTTCGGCCATTCGGCTATAGCACTAGTATCCTTTAACAAAGTTAAATCTGAGATGCATGGCCCTACATGTACTTGTTAACATTGTCTGTGATATGGTGTAATATTGAAGCCATAGAAAAATTGCGCTACAAAATGATCATGAAGTGGCTCAAAAAAGTAAAAAAATTTGAGTGACCGGTTTTACCATACTCGTTTTCCCCAACTGATTGTAGTGCTATGAAAACCATTAGGAAAACGCAAATTTTGATTTGGATTTCCAATCATAAATTTCTTGATAATCAGACAGGCGATCGGCATGTAAAAGTCATGGGGTTCTTGAATGACCTAAAGGTTTATAATTTTCATTGCAAAATGAGCTAAATCCAGGATTTTGTTTCAGAATCTCAGACAAAAGTTACCCGATCGCTTTAAGTCTAAGTACCTAACTTGTCCTTCCCAATTGACTTCTCACTTTGAGGCAGGGTTTTCTTCCCTTTCTTTTCTTCTGTTCAAGCAGTGGTATATACCAAAGTGCCCTGCCCCCCCCCCTCCACCCTTATTGATGAAAAATTGAGGCTGAGCGCAAAGAAAGAGGAATCTAGCACCACTTCTTATTAATTATTGCATCATAAATGACACAAAAAGTGACAAAAAAAATCTTGCTTAAATGATTCTCAGAATACTGATTTATTGAAGAAATATTTTAAGTTTTTTTTTTATCACAATGTTTTAAAAATCTCTGATATTATCTGTGAGTTGGAATAAATCTCAGAACACTGCCCAGACTTACCTCTAACTCTCTCAGGTTCTTCAAATTAAGCTCTTGGAGTAGCACAGAGTAGGGTATTCTCTTACATTTGGCAGCTAACGACACGATAGTGAGATGCCTTAACTTGCAACCCATGGGCGTTGTTAATTCTGGGAATTTGTCAACATTAGCTGAAAAATAAAGATATACTGTTAAAGCAAAGGAAATCATATGCTACATGTATTTACTAAATGTATAAACTGAGGAAGTTACATATAGTAAATATCATCCCAATGTAAGTTTCCTTTAAGAATATTAGGTAATGTATTACAATTATTGTATTATCCTCTGGAGCATGTAACCAACAAGCTATTCTTTTATATGTGGCTTTTTCATCCTATCCTCATTTCCAATTTTACCTAGTCTTACAAGCAAACCAAAATGATGTAATATATTATTTGTGTTTATTGAAATTACCTATGCATCATTCTCATTATAACATTTCTTGAAAACAAAACTGACAATGTGTAATGAGAAATGTGAAATATGAAATAAACTAAAATGAACTGAACATTGATAACCAGTGAAATTCATCGAAATGATTACACATAGATCTACCGGTACTGAATGCAATATTCACATTAAAATCAATAGCGAGTTCTCATGAAGGCAACATATTGCATATTACAAGAAAATCTTGCTTAGAATAATTTTGATCCTTTTTTTAAAATCATTCAGTAGACTGCTGGTTTGGATGAGCATTATGTACATATAAAGGATGCCAAATTTGTTGGACATCACATGAGTTCCATGCAACGAGCTTTAGTATGCATCTCTCTTGGCAAATCATTCAGTTACGATAGATTTGTTGCCAAATAGTTTGCCAAATAGTTTGACTAATTTAATTATTTATATAATTCAACAGTCAGTGTGAGTTTAGATTGAATCTATAAATTTGTCCCACCATTCAATCACTTTTAATTTCATTGAAATGTTATAGGTATATTTTTTGTATGCACTACTTACATGTACATTATATTTCTCTAATCATTTTCATTTGCTTTGGAGATGCATAATTCATATTTACAACTTACCTAAATAATCACTATAAGTTCCAAAGGCAAAAAGGTTCAAGAGTTCTACATAATTTACATTAGGTCCATCGGCAAGCTGAATATGATTAAATATAAAGGAAAATAATGAAATGAAAAACATTTTGAAGAGAGGAAACAATTGATTTTTATTATATAATTTCATTATAACGGGCAATAATTAAACATTGACCTTGCTATTTTTATACCACAACATAAATCCCCCTGTGCCACATTGTAGTTATCATTGGATAGATATACTAAATAAGATTATTAAACTGTTTCCAATCCAGGATTATTCTAATATGGTGGTCATGGAGCTAATTAAAGGGATCCAGTAACTTTGTCTCAGATTCTGAAACAAAATTCTGGATTTAGCTCATGATACAATGATAATTATAAATAATAATAATTATATATAGGTCAGTCAGGTACCCCATGACTTTTACAAGCCAAGCCGATCGCCTGTCTGATTATCAAGATATTCATTACTTGGAATTACAAATTTTGAAATCAGTTCGCCTTATGGTTTTCATAACACTACAGTCTATTGGGGAAAACAAAGATTTTTTACTTTTTTGAGGCACTTCTTGCTCATTTTGAAGTGCAATTTTTTTAGGGCTTCAATATTTCACCATATCACAGACACTGATAACACGTAGGGTCGTGTATCTCAGATTTAACATTGTTAAAAAATCCTTTTTAAGACCAGAAATGGGGATTCTTGCAGAGCCACTGCGATGCACAAAGCAATCCTTTTATGAATTGGTGCCTATTGTTGTGTGCAAAACTGCATGTGTAGCAAACAAGCAACAGTGCAGAGAGGTGAATAAAGCAACTGAAATATTACTGCTCTTGGGGCTCAAAAATTAAAGTGATGAAAAGTTTGTTTCACCTCAGTAACGTTTGGCATTTCTAGGAGCTCTCCAAAGACATGGACCCCCGGCGCCTCCACGCACTGCTTGATAAGGGCCACCATGGCTGCCCCCTTGGCTGTCTTTGCTAAGAGGAGATACTGCTCCAGGGAGCAGGGGCTGTTCAGACTTGACTTGTTGTTCATGACTAAGGAAGCACGGCAGATGCCTAACCTGTTTGGAACACTTTCCCAAATTGCCTGAAGGAGAAAAGAATGATGAATTGATTAAAAGAATGACAAAATACAGGAAAATATGATTGCAGGGGCAGGGCCCTAGGAAGAATACTGTGCAAGAGATTCCCTTTAAGATGAGTACAGAAGATGGAACTCGAGGTCACTCTAGAAAACTTGATAAGAAATATTCAAGGCTAGGTATAAGAAAATATACGTTTTTAGCAATAGAGTCGTGGAACTGTGGAACGGTCTCCCAGAAAACGTTGTGGTAGCTGGGACGGTAAACTCATTTAAGAATAGACTTGACTTGATAGTCACTGGTCAAAGAATGCAAGCCTTTTGTATGAGCCTGTCTAGGTGTTGTCTATTGTCTCATGTTAATTACCGGTACACAACCTCCTCC